>JALLPB010000088.1:0-36484 GCA_036939975.1 Cyclostephanos tholiformis | reverse complement strand
TTTTTTATGCCTCAACCCCACCCCCCCAGCCGTGCGCAACCCTAACTATCGGGGCCTCGCGTGCAACCCTAACTATCGGGGGAAAAAATTAAAGACGGAAAAAATTTACCCCATAGGCATGCAAAAAAATTTACCCCATTGGCAGTCCGTTATTTCATCCCGTTCTACCACTACCACTTCACTACCACTCCGCCAGCACTTACCTAAACTAAAAGTTTTTCATGAATATATAAACCCTAATAAATTTTTCATTAACCCTAATGGATTTTAGGTTGACGTACGACGGCCAGAAATAGAGTGGCAGATATTAGGAACCTTTTGGGGAGGTGGTGAGAGGAGGTTCACGCGAAGGAGATCGAAGTCGCTGGCGAAGCCTCCCTTCGATGAGAGGGACATTTCACAGAGGTGGTTGGGATGTCACGTGACATCGAAAAAAGAACGATGTAAAAGAAGTAAATAGGAATTGGTATTTTTCTTTCGATGACACTTCTCGCGGGAACATTTTAGGCAGAATTTACCTCAACGATAAATCTGACGTTTTCTTCTCGTGGTGAACATTGAATATCGTTGCCACCAGTTGTGTATTCTCCCCACACACAATCTCTTCATCTGACGAACATCTGCAGGTCCTTCATGTTGCAATAAAAGCATCACATAATATATTATAATAATATCACGAAGAGAGGCTAAGCGACCGAACTGTGTCACGCACCGAACCCTGCCCAACCTTCCTCTGATAAGTTAGTCATCATGCCAAAGAGTGAAGATAATAAGTTTTTTCCGAGCAAGCTCCGCCGTATGCTTGACCATGTCGACGGACTCGGGTTGAGCCACGGGTCATCATGGTGAGTGCTTAATATTTGGGGTGTTGTTTAAGGTTATTTATTGTGTCCCAATTGCGATTCCCAACCTTGATATTAATCTCAACAGGGTGTCAGAGGGCCACGCCTTCGCCATTCATGACCCAGACGTGTTCATGACGGATATTGCCCCTAAGTTTTTTGACAAGCAGAGTCGCCTTCGTTCCTTCCATCGCCAACTCAGTATATGGGTGAGTTTGCACGAAAGTGTCTTCTGATGCGTCACTTAGTAATCGCTTTTGCCCTTTCATTTCTTATAACTTCTCTTCGCGTTTATTTCTCTACGCCACCGCAGGGGTTTTCGCGTCTCGAAACAGGTGCGGCGGGACGAGGTGTTTGGTTTCACAAGCATTTTATCAGAGACAAACCAGAGTTGATCAAGCTCATCAAGCGTGTTCCGGTGAAGAATCCCAAGCAGACTCTACCGAGGTCTAAAGACCAGCTTCCAGATTACACGAAGTACCAGCTGCCTTCGTCTCCCCAGACAGCCCATGGTCACGCGACGACTATGGGAATGAACGCCCTGACAGTGCACCAGTCGCATCACAACGTTATGGCAGCTGCTGCAATGAATGGTGGCATGACCACGTCTGATTTTATATCATTGAACTCCATGCGTCCTACTCAATCTCTTTCTGATCGCCTCGATTATTTATCAACACTCGCCGGTCGATTTCCTCCGGCTTTACATCCAAGATATTTTGCTGCCCACAATACTCCGTTGCCAGCACCGTCCAGCGGAGTCGGTCCTTCGTCATCCGTTGTCGCCGATCAATCTCGCGTGTTTCAACCACCTATGCCCTTGATGAATTTCCCTGCGGGTGCCACACCAGCGAGTCTTCTCCAACATCAAGCCCTCGCTGGAGGCAATCCTAATCACCCCTCAGGTGTTTATGAAGTTGGGGAAGTGGCACAGCAGTTGATTGCCTGTAGGAATAACCCTTCTTCTCAAAATCCAATCGGTCATTGGGACAACAATATCGACACCGCGATCCTTGAGTATATTCGGGAGTCACGCCGCCAACATGTTCCCACTCCCAATATGAATTCAGTTGGTAGTATGCGGCATGATGTTTACCCGCAAGGACAACCGCCGTGTTGATCTTTTCGGCTGACGGCGAGTATATGCATATTTTGAACACCGTCATAAATACTATTATTGTTCTTCCCCGGATGTATTGATTGAAATAAAAATAAAAATTGTAAATAAAGTTTTATTTTTGCTTTTATTGGATTCTTTGTGGGAGCTGACGAGGAGTGAGGGGTGTGATTGACGAAGACGACGACGATGAAATATGAAAAGATACACCCCACTGTCACAGGTGATCGCTCCGAGCTGGCAGCAAAGGCATGTGCGACAAATGACAGAAAAACTTCGATGTCACCAATAATTGCTAAGAATGCTCAAGCGATCTCAACTTTAGTCGAGAATGAGACGCGTCGACTCGAGAAACTTGCACAGCTTCAACAAAAGGAGTTGATGCGTTTGCTTGACTTTGAGGCAAAATCGAAGGAACTCGTGGTATGTCAGCTGCATCCGATGGATATGGAAGAACATTTGTTGATGTCAACTTATACCTGTCTCCCAACTTATCACTTCTAATAGGAGGCAAACCTTCTCAAAGCAAAGGAGGATGCATTAAAGGAAGAGCAAAGGAAAAAGGAAAAACGAATGCGTGACTTACAAGCCGTCGAAGAGGTACGACTGCGTGAGCTTCGGAGGAAGGCAAAAGAGGATGCAGCGGCGTTAATTCAACGAGAGAAGGCACAGGAACTGTGGAAGCGGGAGCAAATTATACGTCAGAAGAAAGCAATGGAAGAGAGTGAAATTAAGAGTCGAGTGTTATATGAGGATCAACTGCGCCTTAAGAGGCTAGAGGAAAATCGATTGCGGACAAAGAAGAAACAGGAAGAACAGCAAATGGAGAGTGAAAGAAGGTCAAAAGAAAGGGAGTCTAAAGGTATGTGAGTGAAATATTAGTTACATTTAAAGAGTAACCACTTTGTCTCTCATCCGACTCGTAGAACGAAAGCGTGTGGCAAAAATCGAGCAAAAGCGACTTGTTGATTTACAAGTAGCAGCGGCGAGAAGGAAAGAGGCTGCGGACATAAAACAGGCCAACTTGGAAGCTGCTAAACTAAAGCAGGAGATGAAGCGAAATTCGTTGTTGGAAAAGCATGCCCGACACGAGAGTCTCATCGATGAAATAACGATCGAGAAGGAGGCCGAGTCTGCCGTTCGACGGGAGCAGAATACAGTTATCGAATTAAAGCGGAAGCGACAGCTCCAGCAAGCAAAAGCTAAAGAAGAGGCAATCAAATCTAGGGTGCAGTCAAAGATAGAGCAACAAGAAGCTCGTCTCCGAGAACTAGCAGAACGGCGTATCAAGGAACAAATCGCGATCAAGGCCGAAAAGGAGCGTCAGCTGCAGTTAAAAAGTCAGAACCTCGAGCGAATCAAGAAAGCCCAAGAAGATCAATTGAGGAAAACGAAACACAAAGCCGAAGAACACGAGAGGAAATGTGATGACCTGAAGAAGTCGAAGGATAATTTGATGAAGTTGAGGCGCAAAGCAACTGCTGAGGCGAAAGTAAAGAAGGATCGGCTCCGTTCCATTTTAGACACTTCAAGGACTGGCCGAGCTGGGATCGCCAGGATCAAAAAGTTACTCGATTCAGGTATAATGGAGCCGAAGCCAGAGAGTAGAACAGTGCGAAAAATGCAAAAGAGGGCTATTCGCCCGGGCTCTCCTCGTCCTCCTTCTCCATCCGTTGCTGTTCAAATAGCTTCTACTCCACTTAAGGTGCGATTTGTCGCCTCAGATAGCCAGGAGAAGTTGAACAACAAAACGACCCGTGATGCGAATGGAAAGAAGGATGTTATAAGCAGGCGAATGTCATCGCTTTCGCGGAATATGCTCAAGCTAGCCGAACCGAAGAAGAAAAGGGCGGTACATAAAAAGCATAAGGACGAAGACGATAACGAGTGCCTAGAGTCTGCTGAGCGAGTCGTTCCAACTCCACATAAGTCGCCTTCGCCCTCAGTCGCCTCTGATGATCTAGGGATTTTGATGTATCGTTGTCGAAGCCATATGGTCGAAGACAAAAATTCGATCGACGAATTGATGGACGATGAAGTGGGAGAAGACTTATCTGTTTCCGAAAATACAGTGCGCGTTTAAGGAGAATTATCTTTGTAACACTACGTATTAGTTGCTGTGCGTGCCTGATAAAAATGTAGGGGAAGGCCATCTGTCTATGAATTGATGCTGAGTTGACAAATAAATCGTGTGTAGGATGGCCGAATATTATTCATATTGACCTGTATCTACGAATCATAGACACTCCACGTAATCCGAAGAAATTGAATAAATCAACTCGTTTCCTCTGGCACCAACTTGAGCTAACGATGTTGTCTTGTCCTCCACTGTCACCGCTTGTCTAGCTGTGTTGAGAGTCAGTTTGCGACGGTACAAAAACCACTGCTATACCAGAATTTATATTTGCATTTCATATCTTCTTCCAGCACCAGAGGTATAGTCTTTATTGTTCCCTCTCTCAAGCTAGACATAATTTTCACTTGCAATTCTTCTCAGTCGATGTAATGTAACTTTGTATAGGCCATATGTCTTTTTCATCAGCCTTCATATACTTGACTCCTATCTTTCGACCCAATATGACCATTCCGTCCAGAGCCAACACAGACCCTGCATCTTCGGCAGTTTTGACTTCAATGAAAGCTGACCCGTAGAACTTTCCAGTGTTTCGATCAGTTAGCCACTGGATGTGAGTCACCCTTGCCGGAGCCAAAACCTCAAGCAGCGTTCTCTCGTCCATTTGCTTGGCACACATGTTCTTAAGGAATAGACGAGTGATGCGCTCCGGATTCGGCTTAGGCTTTCGTGTAATCGCGTGCTTCCTCTGAATAGGCGGCGAATACTCATCGTCCAACTTTTGTCGTAGTTTTCCTTCGTAAATCTTCATCTCACGTTCCTCCCTGTCACGCAACTGTGCCTTGCTCCTGACATCTTCCGCAACGCACAAGTCGCACCGAACTTGTTTGCCGAGCCTTTTCGTCCCGGCCTTGTCGGCCTCGAAGCATTCACGACAGATGAGACTTGGGACTCCACAGGTGGGACAACGACGTTTTCCCCTGTACATATCCTGGGGGGAAGTTAAGATTCCGACAAGACTAATTCCGAAACGCAACTGATATACGACAACAATTGCAAGCCACTCACCCACGGTTTTGAACATGCTTCGCATTTACCCATTATTTCGAGGGTTGCATTGGTAGGGATGTCATCGTTTACTTTCATTTCGTTGGCCCTCTTGACGGCCTCTACAGCCGGGGGTGCATGAGAAAATCGCTTATCAAAGACATAATTTTTGCCCTTCCACATGCCACCCGCGGGGAATTGTTTGAAATACTTATCAATGCCGCCCTGGAGCTGATAGACTCCCTTAATTCCCAATGCCTTGGTATCCGCTTCCTCATCGATTTTTTGTTTAAGCAGCGCCGAGGCTCTCTCACATCTGGGAGGCGAGCGATTTATACGAGGTTGATTCATTTAGATTGGAGGCAAACCAAGCTAGGCCAAGGTGGCGAATGAAAACGATAATGCGAAATGATGGGACACTCACCGGACTCCGCCGGTGCAATACATCAATACCTGCTTTCCTCGCAGCATTTCTTTTGTCTCATCCTTGTCTAACCAGAGCGGGAATTCCGTGCTCTTCCTCATCATCGGATCGATCACGCGCGCCCCTCCCTCAGGTGGATCGAACCTACCAATTTTTGCCTCGTAATGATTACGCACATCGATAACGACCGTGTCCGGCTCACTCATCTTGTGATGATAATCCTCGGGCTCAAGGTGGGTGCCGCCGTGCCTGGAGAGATCGGGGGCACGCGATCCCGCCAGGCCGTAGTTGACCAACTCCACCACCTCGAACGCGTGGAGTTTCGGAAAGCGTTGCCTCGGTGGGAGGTCGTCGGTTAGCTTGAATTCCGTGTCGGCGAATTCGGTTCTCCTCTTGCCGGTATTCGGATTTATCGTCGCCCTTCCCCCGTCGAACAATCGCAGTGCGGCGCACCATCCCCTCACATCCTCGGACGATCCAGTTAGTGTGCAGTTCATGCCCTCGCGGGCGATGCGCATCCGCCCGGTGATGCCGCGCATGTTGGCCTCGTTCGTCGCGAATTCGTAAGCCTTGCGAAATTGAGTCTCATCCCAGGGAGGCTCGACGTACTGGTAGAAGAGCAGGAGAGTCACTAAGTCGTTCGCCTTCGTAGTCGTCGCCCCCTCCTCCTCCTCCTCGGAGGCCGCGTCGGACTCCATTACATCGTGATCCGACGGCGATGACGACGTCATCCCACGCCACTTTCCCTTCGACCGGCGGTCCCGGGCGGACACTCCCGCACCCTCCGACGGTGACGCGATGGCGTCCACCTGGCCCTTCTCTTTATTCGATAGCAAATGATGCAGTTTGAGATACTCGGGGTAATATTCGATCGCCGACGAGGCGACTATCCTCTCGTCCATCTCCTTCCGTCGTCTTATCCTCCTCGCGTTCCTCCTTTCGTCCTTGGATCGCCTCCTTTCATTTCGCTGCACCGACTTCGACCGATTTTCATCATCGCCGTGGGAGGAGGAATCGTCGATCTCCTGATGGGTGGGTCTATCTTCTCCCGCAAAGCCATCAACACCACCGCCATCGTCGTTGCATTCGTCGCGCTTTCGTTTCTTGTCCATCTTCTTCCTCTTTTTCTTCTTCTTCTCTTTCCCCTCTCTATCACGTGTTCGTTCATCGACTTCTTCCTCCGACAGGGTGCCTCGTACCATGGACACGTCACAGTCTCCCTCGCCGCTGCGCTCGTTTTTAACCTTGGGGGTGCGATCGCGATGTCGAGTCTTCTTTTTGGACTTCTTCATGCGCTTTTCCGCGTCATCTTCAGTGTGTGGTCCTTCATGATTCATCATCTTTACCCGGTAGTGGTGGGACAATTATTATTATATTCCTTATTTTTTCTCTCTAGAGGTACACATGTTATTTTTTATGGGAGGTCTCTTCACTTACGTGTTGTTAGTTATCAAAAAAAAGTAAGATTTAATGAGCATCACGAAAAAGGTCCAAAAAGAGGCCCCAAACTGACCACAAACCTCTCCATTAGGGTTAATTGATTCACGGATTACCTCGTATTCTTTCATCTATGAGCATCACAAAATAGTTTTTGCTATTCCTGTACCCACCGTCTTAAAATTAAGACTGGTGTCTTAAAAATGCTCTTCACAAGCATCACTTATTGAAAAATATTATAAATAGACATCACGAATTGTTATTTTAGTGATTATTATATATTTGGTGGTCATTTTGTAAACCATGTGAGGGATTGGGATAGGAGGAGGCCCCGCCGAGCCACAGACAGGGGTCCCAAGCAACATTCCAAATACTACCAAAATGGACATCACAAAATCAAAAACCATTTTTTTTGCACACCACATAATTATTTTTTGTTTTCACATCCTTAAATTATTACATCAACGGACATCACAAAATGAAAAAAATAATTTTTTTGCACATCACATAATTATGTTTTAATAATGGACATCACAAAATGAAAAAAATTATTGTTCTGCACATCACATAATTTTATTTTGTTAATGGACATCACAAAATAAAAAAACAATTTTTCTGCACATCACATAATAATGTTTTGTGTCGACATTATTGTAATAACTACGATAATAGACATCACAAAATGACATTTCAAAAAAAGTACAATAATGGACATCACGAAATCCAATTTTTCTGCACAACACATTATCAAGTTAACTTAACACACAAATTCTCCAGTCTCAATTCATGATTTACCTAAACAGCATCATTATTCATTTCTTCTTCTGCGTCAACCTCCGACGTGCTTCCTCTTTTTTGCATCCACTTCCTTTGTCATCACCACGTCCACCTTCTTCTTTCCATCTCCACGTGCCTCTGGCGCAAACTTTGATCCATCATGTGGTCCAATCTTTGCTGCCTTCTTCGTCTCGACAAGTTTCTCCATAGCCAGCTCCTGACTGCTCTTGATCCTCTTCATCACCTTGGGGCGACCAGCCTTCCTTGGTGCACTTATTGCAGGGCACAACATGAACTTGTTGCTTGGATTGCTTGCCCTTCGCAAATCGTCGATGTTAGTGACACAAGTAACAGAGACTCCTGATGGATACTGCTTCCTCCAAAGACTGGTGTGGTATGTCAAGGGCATAATGTTGTTTTCATTTAGCCCATCAATCTTCTTGCTCTTGCAGACTGCCACCATGTGTTCGCATGGGATGCCATCCACCCTAGGAACACCGCAGGTACAATCCCCAAATAGTGATCCCTCCTGTTCTATTGCGTGGAACCAGCAGGTATAAATGTTAGGTGAGATAATTCTATTGACACGACAACTCAATCTGTCCCCCTGGGGGTTGATGTATATCTCGAATTCGCGTGGATTCACATCCTTAAATGCTTTGGTCATCAACTTCATCCCATGGGGTGTTAATATCTCTGAATGCTTGTGTGCCAAATCGCGGTGTTTCCCAAACCTTTCTCCTTCCAATTTTAGCAATAGAATACATGCATTGATTGGATCGACAGCTGTTCTTTCACGGACTGAGGCATTTGCCCTGTTCATGGACTCGACTGCAGAGGATGCAGTTCTCATGAACATGCAAACACCTTCCGTCAGAGCACATCTTGATGCAGGATACTGTTGGTGGTCTGGAACCTTGTTCAGATATGCCACAGCACGTGTGTCCATGTGATATAAATCTGTGCTCCGCGCAATCTCAATGCTGTGTGGTAGCTTCAGGCCAAGCAGTTTGTTGTAGAACCAGGAGCATGAATATTCTCCACTACCACCCTTGACCACCTTCCTGATGTTTTCCTTCCGGTGGTAAGAACAGAAAAAGTTAACTGCTTGGGGAATGACCTCCTTCATGGCCTCAATCGAACCCTTCTGCTGGTCAGTGATCACAGTGGTGATGGGACGATTGACACATCCGTGTATGTTCTTGACAAACTCCCAGAACCGAACCCATCCCTCCTTGTCTTCGTTTCCAAAGATCAAAGCAAGCGCAACTGGAAAGGTATTGCTGTTAGCATCAATACCATAGCAAGAATAGAGTGTATATTTACCGAAATTGGTGTGTGCAGCATCAGCTTGATACACATTTTGAAGCAGAGGGACAGTGCCACGTGCTTGTGCAAGGGACAAGAATATGCCACTGACGAACTGTCTTTTGCTTGACATGTCCAATACACCAGCCTGCTCAAGGACAGTCCTATTCTCTGACTTCCATTCGTCCAGAAAGTCATACTTGTCCTGCTGTGTCAATTTCACACCTTTGGCTTTCATGAGCCTGGTATAGTCACCCAACATCATCTCTTCCACCTTCTGCAATACCCTGCTTGGTGTCTTGGTCCAAATTGTGAAATCATGCCCTCCCTCTTGCAGCTGGCGCACCAATTCTGGTAGGTACTTGATGTTGTCCTCAGGATCACCAAATGCCATTCTTCGAATTGTAGTCCTGGTTAGCTGAAGAAGTGCTGGCGTCATAAAGATGTCAATGACATATGGCTTCAAGATTTGTCTCATGTCTTTGTTCGACATACCAGGGCGATCCACAACTGCAGTCTTCAGTATAGGAACCAACCACCTACACTTGATGGGGCTCTTGGCACGGCTGTTCCTACAGTTGTTGGAAGGTGCATTTGACTTAGTATCATCATGATCATCTGGACTATCATCTTCATCTTCATCTGCATCACCTTCCTTGGCACCAGTTGCATCATCAAAGATGTCCTCGAAGCTTTCGTTGGGCCCTGGAGGTTCATCATGAACAGATTCATCAAGAATAATGTCATCTACTGATCCAAAGATGGTGCTTCCCTCGTGAGCATCGCCACTCCTCTTCTTCTTCTTGGGGACATATACCTTGCGCCCCAAGCGAATTTGACATTTTGTGACAGTCCACCACCCACACAATGTACCATACGATGCATGGACATGGAAGGGGTCCCCATAGGCATGGACCCTAATCTGTAGGTGGTCACTCCTCTTGATCCCTACCCTCACTCCAAACAAATTAGCCTCTTCGGCAATTCTCATAAGGACTAATTCTTTGGTGGGGAATGTGTGACCCACCAGGAGGGGTTGGTTGTAGACTTCTACCATAGTACGGAATAGAGGATTGCATATTCCAGTAAACCTGCTGGACATATCTAAGTCAACATCGAAATCTTGACGACCCCCAGTAGCCGCAGCAGTACGGCGATGGAGGTCACGCTGCCTCTTCCAATCAAGTCGCCACTTATGAATCACTGCAGCAGCCTCTTCAGGGGACATTCCATCTGTGTTGGGCTTAGGAGGTCGACCAGGATTTGATTTACGCCCAGAACCACCTCCCCTTGCAGAGGGAACACGATAGTAATCATCGCCCTCAGAATCTTCACTGTCGTCATTAAAAATTTCACTGTTTCGCCAGTCAGGATCATCTTTGTCCTCATGAAGGAATGGAATATCTTCATCATCAGAAGAGTCAGACAGATTGTTGTACGTGGTACTGGGTGGCTTGGATGGTTCGATTGTTTCCCCACTCCTTTTCAAATGAGTGCCCACTACATCATTTGTGGAATTGTCATCAACGTCAATTGCAATGCTATTTGTTGCAGATGCCCCTTTCAAAGTCCCCTTCTTTTTGCTGTTTTTTCCCTGCATCGTAATGATTGCCTCATTGTGATCTGCCATAGCCGCATCTGAGCATGCCTTTGGAGTACTAACATCAAACAGCCGTAGTGCAGGGTGGTGAAGTGCACACAGCTTCCTAGTACCATGAGCCTCCCGCTGACCAGTTTCATCCTTACTCTCCCACTCGGTCTGGCACAAGTGATGGAGAACACAATCACAGCCGCCAGCAAATTGACATTCAACAAGAGTTGGTCCTGTAGCTCCAACAATCTGGCAAAGCCCAACTCTTGCCCAATCACAGACACGGACAGATACACTGCGCACTTCAGCCATACCATGGTCTGCTTCGGCGTGGTGATTGACCGGAGACAAGACATGAGGGAAGTCAGGACCCCTATTGGCCAATCGGTTTGCACACGTGCCCTTTGGTGCACGTCTCTTGTTTGATGCAGCCAATCCACGGAGAATTACTTTTCGACGTGGTGATTGCAATGAAGCTATCCTACTTGATGCCCGTTGGGGTGATGTTCCCAGGCGGGTAGGGGCAGCTTTCTTTGTCTTTGGCATGGGGATAAGTGTGGTGCGATGTTTGTTATGGCAGGGTGTGATATGCTATGGGCAAGAGGTGAGCCACACATATGATAGCTAGCGGGATAGCTGTGGAAAAACAATGTGGAAAAACAACAATAAGCAGTTTTTGTTGTTTTGTGCTGTTCTTGAACACCGTTTTTCTTGGTGAATGGAAATAAATAATATATGTTGTTTTGTGATGCTCATTTACAACAAATTTTTTTTTGTGATGTTCAGGAATAATACAAATTTACGAGAAAACGACACAAGAACCATTCACGAGTGAGACACCCAACCACAAAATGACCAAAAAATGACCATTTTCGTGATGCTCATTAATGACGTTTTTCTGACCTTATTTCGTGATGCTCATTAAACAAATAATACATTAAATGATGCAAATTAAAACAAAAAATAATCTTGTGATGTCCGGGAATGTAATTTTACATTTCGTGATGTCCATTTAAAAACATTATTCGAAATCCTATGTTCGTGAATTCACCCTTTTTTTTGCCCGTGCAGTGAAATGGGTTTTCCGTAACAACACGTATTTGAACAATTTTTCCTAAAAAAATGACAACAACCAAAACTATTATCGCTGTGTTCTCTATTTTAAGTAATTGACGATGGTAGAGTACCTACCTTGCTAGCGTATTTTATTTTACACACCATGCACCCGCCCTGCATCATCTCTTTCGGCAGAGGAAACATGGCGCGAGAGTAGAGTGGGGGGTACGATAGTTGTTAGAGTGGTCACCTAAATCTCAGGAGTAATGAGTAGAGTACTGAATTAATCAGTGCATGTGAGGGTCAAGAACAAAACACTGAAAGGGAGCAGTAACTTCGATGACATCAAACGACGCGGGGTTCATCGGTATTAGGAGGGATCGACGTCGTGAACAAGCGAATAAGCGACTTGTATCGTAAAACCGAGAGATAGGGGAGACGCATTGCCACGCCGTCGTCAAACGTCCACCACGACGCGCAACCCAACATGATCACGCGGACCCCCCCCCCAACGTCGGGCGCATCCGTCGCTAGGAAGCGCGGCTTGCCCCTCCTCGCATCGTCGTCGACGACGACGACGCCTACGTCATTCGCATCGTTCGTGGCCGAATCCGCCGGGGTGGCGGCTCGGGGGGAGGAGGGTGTCACGTCGCGATCATGCACCACCGGCGTCACCGCCGGTCAATACATCGCGAACCCGTCGTTCGCGGCGACGGTATCCCCATTCGTGGATCGCGCGGCCCTGCCGCCCGCAATGGGCGGCGATGATGACGATGGCATCGCCAGGCCGTTGTTGGAGCCTATGCCGGAGGAAGAACTCGCCTGCGACGGCAACTTCGATCCTCTACCACGATCCACCAATGCCAGCTGCCGGGACTTTTTCGACGACGACTACGCCTACGAATCTGCGTCCGAGGTGGATGATTTATCCCCGGTGGGATATTTCCAGGAGAAGACTGGGGGGGGGGATGACATGGTCGGGACCACGGTGGCTTGTCGCATGGGATGCGGGTCGTCGAGTTGGGCTCAGGCTTCGGCGAGGGGTTATTGCTATTCGGGGGGGGAATTTAGCATGCTCCTCGACGATGATTGTCCGCCGCCGACGAAACGCCCTCGCATGGATGATGGCACGCATCATCACCGATCGTTTCAACCCGATGACGAGGAAATGTCGGAATATCCTCTCCTCTCGCCTCCGGATTTTGGCGTCGAGACCGACGAAGCATCTCCTTGGCACCTCGCGGCGAATGGTGGGACGATGGTGGCCGATAGCGCAAATACAAGGACTGACATCGGTGAACACGACGGGATGGCCACCAGTACCTGCCACGTATGCTCCCTGGAGGCGCATCGCGGCGGGGATTGTGGCGTCGCCGCTGCCATATCACAAAACTCGTTCGTTGGATCCGAAACGCCCCGGCCACCGCGGCGAAATAATTCTTTATTCGCATACTTCCAACCGACGAGGAGGCCGACCTCGCACCCTCATAACCACAGGGCGCAGCAAATGCCCAATTGCCCCCCATACTCATTCCAAGATATCAAATTATCGTCGAATCCGATGAAACGTTCGATGGGCCTATTATCACCCTGCCGTTATTGCGATAAGCCAACTTGCGCATCATGCACGAGACGGTGCGAGATGTGCCAACATGCATTCTGCATCTTTTGTACCAAGGTGAATTATGACAGCAGCGTTCAAGAACGCGTCTTTTGCTTCGAATGCGATGCGCGTTGCGGGGATATCAAGAGGGACAATGCAGATTGCGACATGATGGACATGATGTGACCGTATTTTTACAGCACAGCGATAATATAATATTTATAATACATATATTTCGTTCTATGGCGGCCCCAAAGATTGTTTATTTGGCACGGCACATGCATGACGAGACAGGGTTCAGATGAGTGAAATGATGCTTCCTAGTCTACATCAATTCGTGAATATCGCCATCAGAGTTCGATCTTCTCAAACAGGAGCTCTCCCGTAAGCTCGTCCAATGTTACCATGGCGGGACCTACGCCGTCCAGCAATCCACACGATTTTACGACATCATCGACGGTCATGAATTTATGCCCAATGCAGACAAGTTCGGGATCGAAGGAAGTGGCTATTATTTTGCTGGTGAACTTCGGCTTTGGCTTTGCGTTTGGCGGTGCCGTTCGTCGTATATCTTTCGTGCTATTGCTGTTGTTTTTGGTATACCCATCGACGGACTTTACGCTCGCGCCAACGTCCGTGCCCTCCCCAATATTAGTATTCTCCCTATTGTCGTTATTCGAATCGCCCCTTCCGACATCGGAGAGCCCTGCCAACACTCTCCCTCTCAATTTTCCGAACACGTAAACGTCGCCCTCGCTCCAAACCTCCCCGCCGGGATTTACGCTACCAATTATCACCAATGACTGGTTTGGCCTTTGTTGCGAGCGAGTTGTGAGACACTAGAAATTGAAATCATTCGAATGTGTAGGATTGCATGACCCACCAGACCTTGCGTGCGTGCGTGCGTTGAACACTACTTACCGGTCAGAGGTTAGAAGCTGGCCCGACCGAATGGATCCCCTGTGAACTTTTGTGCTAGTTTCTATTTGGTCGTGAGGGGCAAGTGCGCCCATTCCTACAATGTGTATACCGGTGGAACCCTCGACAGATGCATCGTCATTGGTGGTGGTCAACGTCGATGAATCATCAACGACGCATTTGCTCGTGGCGGCAACACCGGGTCGTCTCTGTCGCAAGAGAGGAGCGACGCCTCCCCGTTTCTCCCTCGATAATTTCGACTTGACGTCGAAATTTGGTTTGATGCCGCGAAAAATTGGCAGTCTCATCGATCGCGCTTCCTCCGCCATCCAATGGGGCAAATCGGCCAAGCCGACGACGCGGGCGGTCATATTATTATCCTCCCACCGGTACGATTGAATGGCTTGGACGAATTTCGTCAACGAACCCCTCGCGACGTGAGGCGAATGAGGAGATCCATCGGGATGAAAAGCGGATAGGTCCAATACCAGCGGTATTATCGATGGAGCGGCAGCAGCATCCTCGTTAATATTTTTTGCATCCTCGATTTCACTCGAGGCCTCCCCAACATGTTGCCTAAGCCGATCCAACAAGGAATCCGGCGTATCCGCCCTCGTCGGCTTCACCGAGAGCATTTGATAGGTGGCGGACGGCAGCCGACGAAACTGCGAGATATTCGATGACGCGTACGTTGTCGCGTCCGTGATAACATTCGCGACGCGCAAAATACCGGTCGGCGTCGAGCGCGATGATATCGGGGTGACATCGGCATTAGTTTGCGCCGTCGTCCCTGTCACCGTCGTCGGGGGCGATGCGTTCACGTCTCCGGAATTTCGATGCCCCATCCACGTATCCAAATAGCCGATCCCGGTCGACTTATTGCGATGCCGCCGAATGGCCGCCATGGGGGATGGCGATAGATCGTCGAATCCATTCGATCGCGATGCACGAATCGAGCGTGGCGGTCGTCGTCCCGCCCCGGACAGATACCGACGAGGCCGATCGATTTGGATGCCCACGATCGGAGGTCGCGGGAGGATGCGTGATACTATAGGATGAAGCGTCCCCATGGAATGATTATATGACGAAAATGGCCGTGCGTGCACGGATATGAAATGAAAATGCCAGGTCCGAATCGAAGGGTGTTTTACACACGGCACTGACGCCAAAAAGCGACGATTCATATTATGATACGTTGTGTCACCGGATCCTCCTCCTGTTTACGCATTCATCCTACGATACTTGCCACATTGCGTGCCTCTCTCCAGCCACCGCAGCCAGCGGCCCGCCATATCTCGCCAAATATGAGAGAAATAAAATACCAAACTTCTCATCTCGCCAAAGCAGTCGTTGGAATCTTATTTTTTCTCGGCGCTTTCTCGTAAAAAAAAACAGAGTTTTTTGAAAAAATGGCGCGACCAAACGAGATTACTCCCGCACACACCTACCCGCCCGTAAAAAACAACAACAACAACAACTTTCGATATCGAGAATCGAGAAGCATTACGACGACGACGAAGACGCACGGTGATGATGATGTTTTCAAGTCATATACACCATAATGCACAATAACTAAATCAAATCTTCTCTTACGCGGGTATTTTATTATCATTTTGTACTCAAGGCCTTTTCAGGAAGGAGATGATGCCGTTCGATTTAGGTCTACCATCAGGACACAAAAAATAGTGATAACCCACCATCATCATCTTCTTTATTCCATCACCTAGTAGAGAGTGCAACAACGTCCGTCATGCCGCCTCAACTGCGCTCGCGAGTCCTGCCATCCAGCCCCGTCGACGAAAATTCTCATACGACGACGTCGACGTATCACAGGTCGTCGTCCGCCGCCGCCGCCGCCGCCGTCGCCGTGACACCGTCCCGTAGCCACGAGGATTTCGAGTGCCTGCTCTCCTCCCGATCGCTGCACGGCGCGATGCATCCGCCGCCGTCACAACTGCCGAATACGCCGTCGAAGGCATATCACGCCAAACGTCACGACCGATCGCGGTCCATAATATTATTACCCGCGACTATGAAACGCGGGACGTCATCCGCGCTCGTCGCATTCGGAAAATTGGCAACGAACGTCAAATTCTCGACGATGGCACTACTGGCGATGATGACGATGTTATCATTCGGGACGATGATGCGCGGTTCGATAATACGCGATATCGTCGTCGTCGTCGATTCGCGTCCGCCCTCCGCGTCGTCGCCGTCGTCGTCGTCGCACGCGATGATGGGAAACGGCGTTCGGTGGGACCATGGGGTGGGCGGCGGCGGGGTTGGGGGGGGGGGAAGTAGACATCATCGACACGCCGCCGCCGATGACGGATGGGGGGATACGTCGTCGACCCGCGAGGTCGACGGTCGCGATTCGCCCGGCGGTAGGCGGCATCCGCGCGTGATCGACGTCGTCGAGATGATACCGCCCACGACGATGCGTCGTCATGGGGGGGGGGATGCGAGAACGATTTCGAATATCTCATCGTCGTCGTCGTCGATGTTGATGCGTCCTCCGTTCGTCGTGTCGTCGTCGAACTCCCACGTGGACACCGTCGTGGACGAAGTGAACGCGGATGGCGCCGTCGTCGGGGGCATCGGCGGCATCGTCATCATCGAGGGAGGGAGCGAGGGAACGACGGACGGGGGGGATGGATCGTCGTCGTCGTCGTCCCAACGACGACGGTGCGTCCCGATGGCGGATTGGCAAACGACGAGCTATCCGAATTGCAATACCGTGCACGAGATCGACATGGTGCGTTCGTCCGGACCTGGATCGTATGCCTTCCCCGAGTACCGTAGGCACGAGGAGTACCATAGCGATCGACGAAGGATCACCGCACATCCGCAAGTTCTTCGCGAATATTTGGAGGACCTCCGCCTCCGATATCCCACGAATGGGAGGAGGAGGAATGCCAAGTCGAACGCGATGGGATTGATGAGGGAGGAGACGATCGAATTCCTAGGACAGGGCTGGTTCCGTTCGGCATGGGAGATGTACGTGGAGCAAATACCAGGATACGACGAGGATGAGGAGGAATGGGGCTTCGAGGAATCGGTGGTGTTGAAGACCCTTAGGTGCGTATGTCGTGCCGTTTGACTTTTTATTTTTTATCCCCCGTCGAGACCCCTCTTTTCTCCGCATCACCGGAACAATGATGATCCAACTTTTCCACGCCCCCCCCCCCCCCCCGAATGCCTCCCCGGTCGCAGAATCGAGAGGGATTTCCTCCCGGAGTACTACGAGCTCCATCGCCGCGATGCTCTGGCCATGGAGAGACTAACGTTCTCGCCATACGTATTGGACATATACGGTTACTGCGGCCAAAGCGCGATCAACGAGCTTGCGAATTTCGGCATCGAGGGCATGTCGAGCCTCGAGAAGGTGGCACGGTCCTTCCGTGGCATGGATCACATCGAGCCGGTTAGCAAGATCAAGCTCCAGCTGGCGTCGATGGTCGCGGCCGGGGTATCGCACGTGCACGGCATAGATTATCCGGACTTTCCAATCCCGGTGGAAGTGGATGATGATGATTCGAACGATTCCAATGGGGGCGGCGAGAATAGAGCGGCACTGTTGCGAGACATCGCCGGGGGCAGGGTGAAAGTTTCGAGCAACGCCACGCTGGTACATTACGATTTGAACCCGCGCAACATCGCCGTGGTCAAGCGCGGCAAGCCGAAGCTGAATGATTTCAACGTGGCCGAGCTAATGACGTGGGATGCCAAGAACAACAGAACGTGCGGCTTCGCGGGGAGATTTCGCGAACCGTGGTGGAGGGCGCCCGAGGAGATGCACTTTCACATGCCGAACCACACCGACCCCCCCGCACCTCTCACCGAAAAGATTGACATATATTCATTGGGGAACATATTGATGGAAATATTAACGACTCATTCTCCGTGGGGACTGATGCAAAAGGGGGAAGCGGAGGACGAGACGCGTCCGAAAGTCTCGAGGGGGGAGTTACCGGAATGGCCGGAGGATTTCAACCAGACGAAGCTAGTAACTGATCCGGCATTGAAGGCGATTTATTTGGCAATGATGAAGTGCCTGAAGTTCAATCCAGACGACAGGCCCACCGCAGGTGAAATCGCCGCTGAATTATTCGAGGCGATAGACAACCTGCCCGAGGGATTCGGCGACAAGGAGAAATGGAGGAGGGAAAGGGAAGCTGAAGATAAAAGAATAGAAGGGAGAAAAGGAATGGACGCGGACGAAGAGGCGATTGGCGAGGGGTACATTAACAAAGAGAAATGGAGGAGAAAAAAGGAAATGGAAGGGAGTACAGATATGAATGAGGACTACGAGGAGATCGGCGCGACGAGGTCGGCATTAAGAAGACTGGACATGCGCCAGAGGAGAGAGCATGTTTGATTGTATATGTGGGTATACAGAGTGCGAAAGACGCCTTCCATCGGCTCATTTTGTTTTGTATTTCACGTATTGTAGAAGTGCAATTGATGATTGGTGCGAGAGATGAATAATTAATAGAGCAGTGTTTCTAAATTTATCTTGATCATAAATGTTCCTCTAGGGTCATCCCTCCTCTCATTGTCATTGCAGCTCTCCTAGTTTGCGGATGCTATCTCGATAAATATTGCATGTATGTTTTCCCTCTCTTCCGAAAAATAAATGCAAGTAGCTCGCTACGATTCCTCGGATCAATCAATATATGTAGTAGCTCGACCCTCGGCTGAAAAAAAAAAATACTCACGTCGCGACTCATCCCATTCAAAGCTGGTACTTCATCTCCTTGGGATCGAATCCCGGCATGGGAAACTTGACCGCGAACTCGTTCACCCTCTTCTTCAGCGCCGCGGCCTCCGCATCCCCCTCCAACGCCACGACGAAATCCTTCAGCATCGGTCCGCTCCTATCCTGCACCTTCAGCGCGATCTGGAGCGCCTCATGCAGGAAGACGGCTATTTGTTCGAAGTCCTCCTCGACGAACTTCCTAGTCGTTAGGGCAGGCGCGCCGATGCGCACCCCCCCCGGCGTGACCGCAGACCTGTCCCCCGGGACGCAATTCTTATTCAGCGTGATGGCGACGGCGTCGCATACCTTCTCGAACTTGCTCCCGGTGATTTTCTGCGGCTTCAGGTCCCACAGGACCAGGTGATTGTCGGTGCCACCCGTGGCTAGGGTGTAACCCAGGCTAACGAGCTTCGCCCCCAGGGCCGCGGCATTCTTCTTCACCTGGATCGCGTAGGTCTTGAATTCCGGCGTCATCACCTCGAGCAGCTGGGTGGCGACGCCGGCGATCTGATGCTCGTGCGGCCCACCCTGCAGGGACGGGAAGACCGCCTGGTTGATCTTGTGCTCGAATCCGCGCGCGTCCTTCCTGAAGAAGATCATGCCCGCGCGCGGTCCACGGAGGGACTTGTGCGTGGTCGTGGTCACCACGTCGCAAAGCTCGAAGGGCGACGCGTGCTCCCCCGTGGCGACGAGGCCGGAAATGTGCGCCATGTCCATCAGGAGGAGGGCGCCGTTGTCGTCGGCTATCTTACGGAAGCGGGCGTAATCCCAATCGCGGGGGTATGCCGATCCGCCGCATATGATCATGGCCGGCTTGAAGAGGGAGGCATCCCGAGCCAGCTGGTCGTAATTAACGATGCCGGTGATCGGATCGACCTGGTAGGGCAGGCTCTCGAAGTATATGGACGTTGCCGATACCGCCTTGCGACAGCCGTCGGACTTGGAATACGTGTAAAAGCCGTGGGTAAGGTGTCCGCCGCTGGGCAGGTCGAGTCCCATGATGCGATCGTGCGGACGCAGGAGGGCGGTGTAGACGGCGAAATTCGCGGGCGATCCCGAGTAGGGTTGGACGTTGACCCCCCACCTCGCGGGATCCAATCCGTAAGCCGCGAGGGCGCGCGACTGACATAATTCCTCGACCTGATCGATTATCTCGTTACCGCCGTAATACCTGGCGTGGGGCAATCCCTCGGAGTACTTGTTCGTCAATGCCGATCCGAGACATTCCATCACGGCTCGGGATGTGAAGTTCTCGGACGCGATGAGCTCGAGGGAGGTGTACTGGCGTAACTTCTCCTTCTCGATGAGGTCGTGTAGTAGGGGATCGTGCTCCTCGAGGGATTTGAGACCCGTGAATTCCTGTTTGTGTGTGTGTGTGTGGTTGGTTGTTAAGGAGGGAAGAGGGAGGAGATGGGGAGTGGTGGGGGGGGGGAGTAAACGACGCGGTGAACCAATTGGAGTGCGACAGGGTCATACCCGCGTGGACGATAGGCCTTGTGCGGCCATTTCATTGAACCGATGGGGACGTGAGACGTGACACCTGAGACCCCCGGGCGAGCACTCAATTCTCCAACCCAGACCTAGCATTCGCAGATAACTGCAATTTGGGCAACACACAACGTATGGCGTGGACTTACAAGATCCTTGAAAGACGTCGTCATGGTTGTCTGTTTCGTATCGGGCACGTCCTGTTTTGTGCCTCTATCGGAGTTGATTTAGCGCGCTGCCTCTATCTTCGCAGCTGCTGCCACCTTTTCTGCAAAGTTTGATGGTTGTGTGGTTATGGTGTGTACGATAGTAGCCGCCGATAAAGTTAGAGAGTATTGTACCTACTAATTACAGTACATACAATTCAGTATAAGAATTATTATAAGAATTCCTACATAGAACGTTCTGTGAGACGGTAATTCACGTGCATCCCCTAAGCCCTCCCGCCAAATCTCATAATACTTTTGATGATCGTTGGGTTTTTACTACGATATTTCTCCCTCTAGAGTTTTAAAATGGATCGTTTTTTTTAGCCCATTCAAGAAGTTATACAAATAATAAAATATCATCTGAGCGGCGCCATGCGAGATTCGCTCACACCCCCACCGGACGACGACGACGGCACAACCGTCGGCACCGTCGGCGTCGGCCCCGGATCCCATCACGACGACGAGATCATCAACCTCACGTCGAGCGAGACCGGCGCGATCGTCCTATTCGCGACCGACGAGTGGTTCGCGATCGCCGATAACCTCCTGAACTCGCACCCTCCCGCCTTCGATCCGGACGCATACTGCGACGAGGGCAAGGTCATGGACGGGTGGGAGACTCGCAGGAGGAGATTTCCGGGTCACGACTGGTGCGTCATCGCCCTGGGGGGGGGGGGACGGTTAGCCACCGGCGGTGGGGTAGGGGCCGTGATATCTAGGATCGAGCTCGACACCGCCCACTTCACTGGGAATCAGGCGCCGAAGGTATCGGTGGAGGCCATGAGGGTCGTGCGACGACGACGTCCGTCTTCGTCATCGTCGTCGCCCGAGGACTACGACGATGACGACGACGATACGGATTACCTCTACACGTGGATGCCCGGCGCGGCGACGCGACTCGCCCGGGGGGGGGGCAAGCGCGGCACGTGTGCATCCCCGACGTCGATTCGACTTGCGACGGAGGCGTGTCGATCGGTCGCTGCCACGATGAAGGGTGGAAAAGACAACAATGACGACGCCGTCGTCGTCGTCGAAGGGGATGGAGAGGGGGGCGGCGATTGGATAACGATACTGCCCATCGTGCCGCTCATGCCCGGGCACGAGGGCACGCGTCATCACGCCTTCGAGGTGTCTCGCGGGGCGATGGCGCGCATGAAGACGATCGGCGGCGTCACGCACTTGCGGTTGAATTACTTCCCCGACGGCGGCGTGGCCAGGATTAGAGCGTACGGACGCGCGGTCGGGGGTGGGACGTCGACGAGAGCGACCGCGCCGGGGGGGGGGGTAGTAGCGCCATCGCCATCCCCGCCCGTGGGACGTACGATCGTCAATCACGACGATTCGTCCGCCCTCGCCCTAATACTACCGAGCGAGCGTCGTTATCCCCGTCCGGAGCTATCCTCCGAACTCAACGGCGGCGTCGGCCTCGCCTGCTCGAACGCGCACTACGGCACGCCGTCCGAACTCCTGCGACCAGGTCTCGGAATGAACATGAACGACGGCTGGGAGACGGCACGTCATCCCGATCGACCGTCGATCGTCGTTAGGGATTCGAGGACGGGATTGCAGGACACGTCGCTATCGGATTGGTGCGTTATCAAGCTCGGGATGGGAGGTGCCGTCGGGGGGGGGGGCGGAGGGGGGGGTGGCGTCGATCGCATCATCGTCGACACGCGTCACTTCCGGGGGAATTATCCGGAGAGCGTGGCGATCGACGGATGTTACGTCGATCCCGCCGTGGTATCGTCCGCGGACGAGAGGGTATGCGAGTCGGCCTCGGGTAAGGTGGGGGTGAGGGGGGGTATTGAGTGGTTCCCCCTGTTGAATCGCACGCGCTTGACCGCGCATGCCGAGCACGAGTACACGACCGGGGGGGGGGGGGGGGGGACGTCGTCCCCGCGCACNGGCTGGGGCGGGAGGAGGGAGGGGGGGGGCCGTCGGGGGGGGGGGGGGAGGATACGTCGTCAACGCGCACATGGCCGTGACGCACGTGCGCATAAAAATTACGCCCGACGGCGGCCTGTCGAGGGTGCGCATATACGGACATCCGGCGGAGGGGGCGAATGCCCAAATTGTGGGTGGGAGTAAATTGTAGGGTGGGGTAGGAGTGCGAAAATATTATATCATCGATATGTGCAAACTGTAATTATTACCATTTTTGGATCATGTTGTTCTCCTACTACCCTCGATGGCCAAATCATCATCCCAAGGTGACTGGCTGATGAATTTGTTATTATTTCCATGAAGCGGGGGATAGTTCTTACGTATTATGGATGGAGTGCGCGAAGTGCACGTTGTCATTTTTTGCCTCATAATATATTTTTGCTATCCTGATCAAATTGAATTCATCCTTCTCCAGAGACCATATATCACACTCGAGGTAGTTGGGCGAAAATTCTGCGTTGGCGGGGATCATACATGGTGCTACTTTTCGTATGCATTATGCGCGTGGAGGTGTTGTATTAAAGGAATACATACACATCATGCATGATCACTTAATCTCTTTCAGCGTGACAGTAAAATGCAAGTCGGCATTTGGAGGTATCTCGGGCGCCGCGCCTCTCTTCCCATAGCCCATCCCCGAAGGAATGAACAACTTCCTCTTCCCTCCCACCCTCATGCCCGGAATGCCCATATCCCACCCCTTAATGACTTCTCCGCCCCCGAGCTCGAATTCGAAGTTATTCGACGAGTCGAATACGCTCCCATCGTCTAGTTTACCCTCGTATTTCATGACGACAGTATCGCCCGCCCCCGCCGCGGGTCCGCTCCCGGCCTTCAAATCCTCGATCTCGATCGTCCTCTCCGCGGGCAATTCGGGCGGGGGATCGCACGCCACGCGAAAACTCTGCCCGGTCTGGACCAATACTCCCCCCTCCACGCCCCTCTTGAATGCGCCCTTCAATTGCGCGGTTTTGGATGCGTCGACGTCCAATTCCGACCGTAGATACTTGGTTATCGCAGTTCGCGATGCGCCGTTGGCATTCGTCTGTGGCTGCGATCGTATGGCATGCACGATTTTGTCGAGCAGCGTTTTAGGAGCGGCGGTCGACTTCTTGGAGCTCGCCATGCTGATGAACAAAACAAGAGCCAATGGCACGTCTCCACACGATATATATGTAAAGGGGATCAAGAGCACTTTACACTTGTTCTTGGCAAAAGAGAGTAAGCGTGTAATAGATTGCACGTCTAAAAAGATATGATGATGCGCGATGATGTGGAAATCAACTCTAAGGATGAATTCCTCTGTTCAGCGTTGACCTACTCCCTTGGCTTGTGAACTTGGTCTGCTTTCCAAAACCCCCGCCCGCCGCCCACAACACCGCTCATTTTTTTTTGGTCATCACCAAAAAAATATCTTCTTTTCGCGTCTACCACAATCCAAAAAAAAAATCCACACGTCCGTCGGTCCCCATCCCACCACTAACCGCACCGCCGAAATCTTCCAGCATTCAACCATGATTAGACAAGCAGCATTCTCCCTCGCCCTCGCGGCGACGTCGGCCGCCGCCATCGAGCTCACGCCCGAAAATTTTTATAAGGAAACCGATGGCAAGACCGTGTTCATCAAGTTTTTCGCACCCTGGTAAGAGGGCTGATTATAATCCCGCGGCGCGTCGTTGGAGTCCCTCCTCCTAAAATGAGAGCCGGAGGGATGAACCTCGAATGCAAATATTTATGTTTTCCGCATTATTCGACGTTTAACGAATCATCCGTTTTATTTTGTGCGTGCGCGTGTGCGTGTTTTTCGTGTGTTTATTATAACGCAATGAAACTCGCAGGTGCGGTCACTGCAAGGCCCTCAAGCCGGACTGGGACAAGCTCATCGCCGATTTCGAGGGTTCGCCCGACAAGATGATCGCCGACGTCGACTGCACCGCCGAGGGCGAACCGCTTTGTACGGAATTCGGCATCCAGGGTTTCCCCACGCTGAAGTGGGGCGATCCATCCGACCTCCAGGACTACAACGGCGGACGCTCGTATGAGGATTTGAAGCAGTTCGCCGACGAGCATTTGAAGTGAGTATTCGATCGAAACAATCGACCGTCGTCGTCTCTACCATCCCCCCCCCCCCCCCACAATATCTGGTTTTATGTGTAACTCGTTGTACACTGCGTCTAACTCGGAATGTACTTCGATGTATGCACATCTATCTTCGTCCACCTCTAATATTCGCATCCCCTAGGCCGCAATGCACCATCAAGAACCTTGATTTGTGCGACGATGAGAAGAAGGCACTGATTATGAAATACCAAGGCATGAGCAAGGATGATTTAATCGCCGCGGCGGCGTTAGAGGAGGAGAAGATGGAAGCGGCCGAGAAGAATTTCGGGGAGGAAGTTGAGAAGCTTCAGGCGAAGTACGAAGAGCTATCGAAAGAGAAGGATGATGCCATCAGGGCTATCAAGGATGCTGGGTTGGGGCTGTTGAAGTCTGTCTTGAGGAGCAAGGAGGCTCCAGAGGCGAAGGACGAGTTGTAGTAAAAAATGTCAACGATGAATTGGTACGATACTTCACTGAGTGTTTGGAAACATCACATTCGGGGGTAATATATCCTGTGATCATGTATCAAAAATTCATTTATAATGTAGCATCACTTTGAGCAATTCCATCACGAGATGTCAACGATGCATTTATGATAAATATCACTTAAAATTAGGAAACATCCCATGATCATGTTTCATATCAATGAATGTAAGTCTTTTTCTCGAATTTCTCTTATTTGGAAGGACAATTACCCGTACACAAGGATCAGCAATCATCTGTGCGTTTTAGGCAATGATAACATTCAACAATGTGCTTCGCGTAAAATAATTAGGAGTTTTATTCTTTGGGGAAGATCACATTATCACGAATCAATTCGATCCAGTAATCGTCCATCATCTCCGTCATTTTCAACGGCTTGAAGCTGTCTGGGAGCGGCGTTTCGACGCCACCATTCTTTCCACACTCCACTAGATTTCGCAAATCTCCAGCGAAACAGCCATTCTTTGATATTCCGTCAATAAGAGATTAAAAAAGGCGAATTTATCAACGCAGAGTCAGAACATCAATGAGGTCTCGAAGAAGGAAAAAAAGAATGAAGGATCATACCTCGGCAAAGAGATGTGCATGCTCTGGTCTAGATGAAACATGAGGATTGATAAATACCTAAAAGTGAAAATGATAAATCATAATTCAGAATATTTCAGGTATATAGAGGATCACACTGCAGAGAGACATATGTAGCTTACCAACATTGAACCATAAACGTGCTGGCCTGTACGAAACGTTTTTGTTTCGCTTTCATTCCTAGGATTGGTAATAACCAACTCATTCTCCAGACGCCCTATGTCTCTCATCTTCTGCGTCAGAAGGTCCGAATATACGAATCCCATGGCCGTCATTCTCATGATCCACCATGGATCCTCGTGGACCTCGACGTGATGCCACCCCCCCCAGTACGAGTGAGTCATGAATATCAATGCCGCCTTTCGCCATGCGGTAAAATAATTAGGCTGATAGTTACGTCCGACATGCTCGGTGAACTATATTGTGTGTGTCGGGAAGAGAGAAAATGTATCAGTGAACATGTGTGTATGGGGTGGGGGGGGGGGGGGTTAAATCGTGAGATAACTGAGAGATACATGCATGTTTGCTCACCTCGACGCACCAGACCGCATCCTGGTCGAGGGGAGAACAAAAAATAAAAATGGGATGAGTAAATCATGCCACAACTGAGTGATTCATCGAGGAGCAAAGAGGGAAGGAAGGAAGGATGGTGTGTGGGGGGGGGGGGCGGGGGGGATACACATGAATAAAAAGCAACTCACCACCGTCCTCGAGGGCCACCACGGCCCACGTGAGAAATCGTGTTCGACGATCTCGAACACCGTCCCATCGGGAATGTGGCTCGGGGGTATCTTGGGCAGGAGGGATTGCGTCACGGCATCGTGACTGCCCTCGGCACAGACGACATACTCCAATCCGTGCATGACGAACCACGACGTCGACGTTCCCCTGCCGCATCCAAGATCTAACACGCTCTTGACCCCCAAATTATTCACCATGTGCTTCCAGAAGGCGACGCTGACGCCATCCGGATCGAACGCCGTGAATCCGCCGAGGTGGGGCTTATCCCCCCTCCCCCCGTATATGTGTCGTGTGATTTTCGAATCTTCCTCGGGGGTGATACGAATCGATGGTAGGGCAACTGCCGGTCCCTCCGGGACGAATGATCCGTATGGGTCATACCCCCGTGCGCCACCTCGAGGAGCATCGGGGGACGACCCGGCATCGTTCAAATATGATGCATCGTGGTATGCCATGAGTAAGAATACCAAAAGGGAAAAGGAGAGGAAGATTTTCCAGCAGGATATTGACTTGGCAGGATAAGTAAAGCGTCTCTTTGCTGCCATTTTTTTTTCTATTCCTTTGGTTTTCAATGAAAATAATGCTTCCTACTCTAGATATATTATTAATTATCCCCGGCCTTCCCTGTCGTTCCCAATCTATCCCAACCAACAACGCCTCTCCTATTGAATTGTTGCCACCATAGAGATGGTGTCGCCTCCCTTTTTTTTGTATCACAACAAATTCTTGAATAAAGTAGCCTACACATTCCTACGTATGACTTGGTACATCAATGAGGTTTACGTCCCCCATCGCATTTTGTTCGAATATTATTAGGTATATTATGTTTGATAAATATTATTCGATGGTGGGTTAAGGGCTCGTCACGTCCAATGCCCCGACGAATTGCAAACATTGTAAAATGTGCTTTTTTTTGTTTAAGTTTTGACGTTGCACTAATTGCTGCCGTCATCGTCCCTCCCGCTGTTGATGCTAGTGCATTTAGCCAGAAAACGCACTGCCAGATTCGAACAATGGTTACTGAGATAATTAAATAATTATGCCACCTAATGTTGTAAACCCTCTCCTCATTCTCCTTTTAGCCAAAAATGTGAGGTCACGAGACATCCTCCCGACGCTCCGCTCCACTGGTTATGGATTCCTTCATACGCTGTACTGGAAACTTACATGTTACTGAAGATGTTCTCCCTCTGTTTTCCTTAGGTGACCTTTTGGTCTTGTCCCCGATAAATTGTGAGGAGACACAAGTTGGGTTTGACGGTGGGTACAGTTCTTGTTTCATATGTTGATCAACACACTCCCGCAATGAAATAGCGCTGAGCTGCTTCATTGAACATTTTGCTTCCTGGTCATCATCGTAGTCTTTAGGGCAGTTCTGTAAAAATGCTCGCATGTCTCTGAATTTCTGCCCTTGTAAAGGTTTTGTCAGCATGTCTGCCCACATCTCATCTGTAGGACAGAACTTCACATCTATCTCTCCTGAGTCATAGTAGTCCCTGATAAGGAAATACTTTGCTTTAATGTGCTTCGTACGCTTGGAGGATGATATTCTCCCATTCTTCTGCAGCAATAAAGTGCTCATATTTTCTTGGTACACGATGTATTCGTCCAAGTCATAACCCTGACATTCGATGAAGTATCGTAGCCATATGATGTCCGACAGCTTGTCCCCAAGTGATATTAGCTCTGTTTCCGTGGAACTTTTTGTGTTACATTTCATCTTTGTTGAGGAGCTGTGCACTGCTCCTTTGCCAAGGGTCACCAAAGCTCCGCTCTGCCCTCTGCAATCCTCATGTATCTGATGTGACCCATCCACATACCATCGCACGGTGAAATTCATCTTGTTGGCTTCAAGAGTTAATTTGAGGTTTTTGTACCATATAGATACTTCAGGACTCTCTTTAATTTTCCCCAGTTATCCTCATCAGGCTCTTTCACCCTGGTGGTAAGGAATGAAACTGCAGTCTGAATATCTCTCCGTGCACAATTTGCAACAAATAGTAACTGATACACCGTATGATGAAAAGCATCGGCTTGCTCCTCGTCCAGCTTATGCCCATCTTCTCTAATCTTGAACAGATAATCACCCGCAGGTGTTGCCTGTTTTCCTAGTATTTCTTCTGGGGAATCCCTGATGATCTTTTCAATGTATTTTGTCATGTTTATTTTCACCTTACCTTCTGACGAGAAATCAAAATCCATTCCGTGGTAGTCATGTATTTTCCCGACATTCTCCGCTAGATTGTCCCCGTAGATGTCCTTCAATGCGTGTAGAAAAATCTCAATATTGTCCCCATTCTTATGGCTAATCATCAGATCGTCCGCATGCTATCTAAGGGTCATCTGATTGCCATTTATTACCTTATTGGCCACGCAAGGGTCATATGGGTTGATCTTGAAACCCGTGGAGATTAACTCCGACACAAGCTTCTTGTAAAAAAGTAAGGCACTCTTCATCATCCCGTACAGCGCCTTTCTGGGACGCAGGTATAAGACCTTTTTTCCGTTTTCATCACTCAAATATTTCCGATATAGCTTTGGATCTGTCTTCGCCATTAGCTCTGCCAGTGTTCCATTCATCTTCATAATCACATAATCATCATTATCAGCATGTAGGGATGCCCCAGGGATGTCTACAACCATAACCTCCCAACCTTCACGTGCATCGATAGTCGATGTGACAAACACTGATTCCAGTGACACCGTTGGTGATGCCACCTCATCCTTTGCCACGTGTTTGCGCTGAATGCTCCCATTTGCACACAACCAAGCTTTCACATCACCATTTCTTTTCTCTTTCAAGAATATTAGTGATGATAGTGCTTCATTTTTCTCTTTTTAGCGAACAGCGCTCAAAAACTTCATAACTGTTGAACTGGTGTAGTTCTTTCATGACAGCCGCTTCTCCTCTATCACCAAATCTTTTTAGCCCTGCATCCAATCTGTACTGTCCCGGTTTTGGCTTATATTTTTTCTTTCGCGTGAGAATTTTTTCTTTTTCTTCATAGTGCATCATAATATAGTGTGCCACCGTCTCAACGGCGCTCATCGACTTGTCACCAATGCTGTCTCTGTCATGAGCGTTCGTTTTTGTCCATAGTAGTGTGCAGCTCGTGGTCGTGGTAAAGTTTGTTCGCAATTTGAGTTCTTGCTGAGCGTCGAGGATGATTCATTTCTTGCATATCCGTACTCAGCATTTCAGGAATGGGTTCCACATCGATTGTTTCTGATCCCGTCTCATCTTCCACCTTGACAATATCCTGATAGATGTTGTCATTGACATCATCGTTGAATATCTCAATGACTTCTGGATTGTGTCTCGGGTGATTCACCACAGGCTCGAATGAATTGCCTGAGTTCTCAGCGGCTAACATTGCACGCTCTTAATTGCTTGTTGTCGTCTCTTCTTCAATTATTTCCTCTCCATTGATAATGCTCTCATGTTGTGTGAGCATCCTTGGCACTTCCGCGGGGATGTCCGGGAACAGTGCATATTAACTCCCGTTCCTTCGACGCTGCTGCTGCATCCTCCTCATCATCGAACATATACTCAACTCCATGTTTATCCATGAATATCACTCCGGACATGGCCTTATCCCTCGACGCCCATTTTGACACCTGCTTGATGACACAGTCAGTGATTGGCATCTCAGTGAACTTTGCGACATGAATTTATAGCTCCATTGTAGGTTCCTGGTGGGACCAGGACATATCGCCCATCTGGTGCGTGGCTCCGTGGTGTTGGTAATCTCCAAATCTGTATGCACTTCGCAATATGCTCCAAATGGCACCTTGCAGTGCAGCTTCGCATCAAGTTTATGCCTTGATATGAGCTCTCGGGGACTGTATTTTTCTGATATCTCTGATTTCACTGGGAATGAGTTCAGCCACATGACGCAGAAATGCATCAGTTCAACTACCATCAGCTTGGGTAACATCTCAGAAGGCAATGTGCTTATTGTCCCCCTTGCTCTTTCTTTTATTATTCTGATCTTTCTTTCAATTTCTCCCACGTGCTCTTGCCCCGCTGTGGTATTAATTGCCAGTTCTGGCATTATGTCCTTCAATTTCAAACTCCATGTCCATCATTGATGTTTGAACTATGAACCCTCCCTTGGCATACATTGCGACTACACGTTGGAGACTGCTTACTAAGCTAGGTATCATTCTGGATGGTAAGAATTCTATGTTTATTAAACTTATCCCTCTCAAGGAGGTTACCATAAAAGGTAAGCCATTGACGAACATTACGTCCACAACGATACTTATGTACTTATGCATATCAACGAGATCACGGGGAATATTCACATATTCCACTCTCACACACTCCGGTTTAGTTCTGGTCATCTTGCCCCTGAGATTGGCAAGATCGGGTCCAAAAATTCGGTTAGCATTTTTGATATCGTGTACAGTAATCGGGCAGTTGGTAATAAGTTTTTCACGCACCATCCCCTCAAACTCTCTCTCTCGGTGGGGTTCTCAATCATCCCTTGGAGTCGCCTAGCTTTTTGCGCCATCTTGATTTCGTGCTTCGTGAAACCTTCAAAGTTGTCCCTTACGGTCAACACCATCATCACGTTGTCATCGTCGTTGATGGCATTGTCTTCCCCGACATCTCCGTTCATCTCCTTGTGAGATGCTGTCATGAGCAGATGGTGTAGTGTCTCCCCTTGTTCACTCATGTCAAGATAGTGCAGTCCTTGCTCGCTTGGCCTGAACTCTACTACTCCCTTCGGCGTATGAACTTGAAACACTCCTCCCCGGTCTCTGCTGTCATATGTCACGTGGTGCCTCGATGCCACGGATTTGAGCGATAGCACGTTTGCTATACTCTCAGGATTATGGTGGACAGTTAAATTTCCCAACTTGCCTATTAGGTCAGTCCTCGTCGATCCCGCGTTACAGTGCACCACGATCGCCTTGTCCGCCTTACGTATATTTGTGAGCAGGCTTGGGTTCGCCACCTGGTTCACTGTGCTTTGATTGTCAAGAAGCAGATAGATTTTATCAACTACCCCTTTCTTACCTTTGCTGTGTTGCACAAAAAGATTCTCGTCTTCTTCATTCTCCTTTTCTACGTTGGCATGCACCTGGTTTTTTTCCTCGTTGCCTTCCTTCCTTTTACACTCCCGGGCAAAATGCCCCTTCTTCCCGCATTTGTGGCAAGTGATGTTCTTTTTCCAATCATCTTTCTCGTCAGACTGTGCAAATATAGCTCCCTCATCCGCTCCTCCCCCTTGCTTGGGTCGTCTGTACCAACCTGCCGGAGGGGTGTATGCATTAAGGATGCATACACCATTTCTGGACTTGTAGGGTATTCACTGGTTCCAGCCACATAGTTTTCTGCCATACTTCTCTTTAGCTCTCCATATTTTGCTTGATTTGACCCATTGAGCATGAGCGCCGCCAAGAATTTGTCGCGTACGATCTTTCTTGCCTCCTTTTGCTCCTCTTGAGTTGCTGTTCCCGTGCTCTTGTTTGCTGCCTTCACTGCTGCGAGTTCCTTCTTGATCATATTTGGAAAGTATGTGAGGGACCCAGCTCCTCCGTAGTCTTCGATCGTCTTGATCATCGCTAGAAAATCTTGATGATAATCTGAGTTTGTCTGGGTGGGCTTCTGGAAATAGTACAGCAAATTCTTCATTGCCATCACTATCACTACGTACTCGTCATTCAGCGCATCAAACTGGCAACAGTACCCCCGGATCATCCCCAGCAGGGCAATAAGGTCGTTGTTCCTCTTGCAACTCTCGTATCCATTCCTTCCCTCGTGCTTAACATGTTGATTTTTACCCTCCCTTCTGTTGAGAAATCAAACTCCATTCCGAGGTAATCATGCATTTTCCCAACATTCTCTGCCAAATTGTCCCCGTAGATGTCCTTCAGTGTGCGCAAAAAACTCTTAATATCATCCCCATTTTTATGGCTAATCATTAGATCATCCACATGCCATCTAAGGGTCATCTGACTCCCGTTTATTATCTTGTTGGCCACGCAAGGGTCATATGGGTTGATCTCAAATCCCATGGATATTAGCTCTGACACTAGTTTTCTGTAAAAGAGTAGCGCACTTTTCATCATCCCGTATAGTGCCTTTCTGAGATGCAGGTATAACACCTTTCTTCCGTTCTCATCACTCAAATATTTCCAATAGAGCTTCGGATCCGTCTTTGCCATTAGCTCCGCGAGTGTCCCGTTCATCTTCATAATCACGTAATCGTCATTATCAGCGTGGAGGAACGCCCCAGGGATGTCTACAACCATAATCTCCCGTCCTTCACGTGCATCGATAGTCGACGTGACAAACACCGATTCCAGCGACACGGTCGGTGACGCCACCTCATCCTTTGCCACATGTTCACGCTGACTGCTTCCATTCGCACATGACCGAGCCTTTACGTCACCATTCCTTTTCTCTTTCAAGAATATTAGAGATGATAGTGCTTCATTTTTCTGCATTTCGCTAAGGTCTCGCGCAAACAACGGCTCAAAAACATCGTAATTGTTGAACTGATCTAGCTCTTTCGTGACAGCTGCTTCTCCTCTAGCGCCAAACCTCTTTAATCCTGTGTCCAATCCGTACTGTCCCGGCTTCGGTTTATACTTGTTCTTTCTCGTAAGGATCTTTTCCTTTTCTTCATAGTGCATCATAATATAGTGTGCCACAGCTTCTAACGACTCTTCATCGATGCTGTCTCTATCGCAACATTGCTCGCTCTCATTCACCGTAGTGTACAGCTCATAGTCGTAATAGAGCTTGTTTGCTATTTTGGTTCTCCCTGAGCGCCAAGGGTGACTCATTATCTCCTGTGTATCCACGCGCAGCGATTCCGGACCGGGATCCTCGTCGATTGTTTCTGACCCAGTCTTGCTTTCCACCTTGACAAGATCCTGGTAGGTGATGTTGTCGATATCATCGTCGAGTATCTCAATCACCTCTGGATTGTGTCTTCGGTGATTTTCCACATGGTCGAATGACATCCCCAAGTTCTTGGCGGCAAGCAAGGCGCGCTGCTGATCACTGGCTGTTATCTCTTCTTCAATTATTTCCTCCCCATTGATGATGTTCTCATGCTGTGTAAGCATCCCTGGCGCTTCCGCTGGGATGTCTGGGAACGGTGCATACGCTAATTCTTGCTCCTCTGATGCTGATGTCATTTCCTCTTCATCATTGAATGTGTATTCCACTCCATATTCATTCATGAATGTCACCCCCGACATGGCTTTATCCTTTGATGCCCATTTTGATACCTGCCTGATAACACAATCTGTGATCGGCATCTCGGTGAACTTTCTCCTCACTATCTTCTTTCCTGTCAATAATGACATGAATTTATAGCTTCCCTGTAGGTTTCCGGTGGGACCAAGGCATATCGCCCATTTGGTGCGCGGCTCCGTGGTGTTTGTAATCTCTAGATCTGTATGTACTTCGCAATACGCTCCGAACGGCACCTTGCAGTGCAGCTTCGCATCAAGTTTGTGTCTTGACACGAGCTCTCGGGGACTATATCGTGCTGATATCCCTGATTTTACTGGAAACGAGTTTAGCCACATGACGCAAAAATGCAATAGTTCAATCACCATCAGTTTCGGCAACATTTCGAAAGGCAATGTGCTTATCGTCCCCCGCGCTCGTTCCTTTATCACTCTGATTTTCCGTTCGATTTCCCCCACGTGCTCTCGCGCCGCTGTGGTGTTTATCACCAGCTCTGGCATCCCGTTCTTCAACTTATCGAACTCCATGTCCATCATGGCTGTTTGGACTATGAATCCTGCCTTCACGTACATTGCAACTACACGTCTGAGACTGCTTACTAGGCTAGGAATTGTCCTTGACGGTAAGAATTCTATGGTTATTAAACTTATCCCTCTCGAGGAGGTTACCATAAAAGGTAAGCCATTGACGAACATGACGTCGGCCACGATACTTATGTACTTATTCATATCAACGAGATCACGGGGAATATTCACATATTCCACTCTCACACGCTCCGGCTTATTTCTGGTCGTTTTGCCCCTGAGATTGGCAAGATCGGGCCCAAAAATTCGGTTAGCGTTTTTGATATCATGTACGGTAATCGGGCAATTGGCAATAAGTTTTTCACGCACCATCCCCTCGAATTCTCTCTCGGTAGGGTTCCCAATCATCCCTTGAAGTCTTCTAGCTTCTTGCGCCATCTTGACTTCATGCTTCGTGAACCCTTCGAAATTGTCTCTCACCGTAGATACCATCATTATGTTGTCATTCCCATTGACATCGTCGTTTTTCTCGGCACTTCCGTTAATCTCATCGCCGGATGCTGTCACAAGCAAATGGTGTAAGGTCTCCCCTTGTTCACTCATATCAAGATAGTGTAGCCCTCGCTCGCTTGGCCTGAACTCTACTACTCCTTTCGGGGTATGAACCTGGAACACTCCTCCCCGGTCTCTGCTGTCGTATGTCACGTGGTGTCGTGATGCGACGGACTTGAGCGAAAGCACGTTCGCTATACTCTCAGGATTGTGGTGGACAGTTAGATTTCCCAGTTCACCTATCAGGTCGGTCCTTGTTGAACCCGCGTTGCAATGCACTACGATCGGCTTGCCCGCCTTACGTATGTTGGTGAGCAAGCTTGGGTTCGCTACCTGATTGACTGTGCTTTGATTGTCAAGAAGCAGGTAGTTCTTATCGACTATCCCTCTCTTACCTTTGCTGTGTTGCACAAACAGATTCTCGTCCTCTTCGCTCTCCTTTTCCACGTTTGCATGCACCTGATTTTTCTCCTCGTCGTCCTCCTTCGTCTTGCACTCCCGGGCGAAGTGCCCCTTCTTCCCGCACTTGTGACAGGTGATGTTCTTTTTCCATTCATCTTTCTCGTCAGACTGCGCGAATATAGCTCCTTCGTCCGAGCCTCCACCCTGTTTAGGTCGTCTATACCAACCGGCCGGAGGGGTATAAGCATTAAGGATGCGTAACACCATTTCGGGACTCGTAGGGTACTCGCTAGTTCCAGTCACATAATTTTCTGCCATACTCCTCTTCAACTCGCCATATTTTGCTTGATTGGATCCATTAAGCATCAGTGCTGCCAGGAACTTATCTCGTACGATCTTTCTCGCTTCCTTTTGCTCCTCTGGAGTGGCTGTTCCGGCGCTCTTGTTCGCTGTTTTTACGGCCGCGAGTTCCTTTTTTATCATGTTTGGAAAGTATGTGAGTGATCCAGCTCCTCCGTAGTCTTCGATTGTTTCGACCATCGCTAGAAAATCTTGATGATAATCCGAGTTCGTTTGGGTGGGTTTTTGGAAATAGTACAATAAATTCTTCATTGCCATCACAATCGCCACGTACTCGTCATTTAGTGCGTCAAATTGGCAACAGTATCCCCTGATCATTCCTAGCAGCGTAATGAGGTCGTTGTTTTTCTTGCACCCCTCGTATCCACTCGTTCCCTCGAGCTTGACTCTTAATTCATGCGAACACTGGTTGTATACCAGAGCCCATGCGTTCGCTTCATTTTCCTCGTATTTAACCTTCCTCTGGTTCATAAGTTTCCAGTCTTCTTTCCACGTAAACTTCGCCAATTCATACTCATCAGCGTCAAATTCGTTGTTCTCGTCAACGCAAGTCCTCTTGTCCGGCTTCATTGGCGGATCGAACACCGGCCTTACATTGCTCTGGATCGCCTTTACGATATCGTCCGGCATCTTGTAGGTTCTCTGTATATAGGTCTCGATGTTCTTGAGAGATTTGCTGTATTTCGCAGGATCACTTGAGCTTCCCACGTCGAATATATCATCCTTCAGCTCCATTACATTACTTGTGTACGTGCTCTTTGCTTGGTGGTTGTTCAATGCTCTTCCCCCGAAACGACCATAGTACTTCTTCTTTCCAGCCGTCGCAGCCGGCTTTTTCTCTTCCTCTCCCATGTCGATAAATTATTTAATTATGTTGATGCTAACGCATTTAATCGATACTGCGTAGCCAGTATAAAACAATGGTTA
>JALLPB010000087.1:0-36246 GCA_036939975.1 Cyclostephanos tholiformis | reverse complement strand
CAACCACTGCTTCCGCTGGTGCGGAGAATCATTCCGAGTCAATGTTTGTTGACAAGGGTCGGTCTTTGAAAGCTCTTGCCCTCTTGAGCCTTGGACTGAAGCGGGACGATGGGAGTGACGTATTCAATCCGTCAGTTCTTCCCTGGAGTGCAGCCACTCGCAAAACGGCAATTAAAATGACAGCGGGTGAGTTGAGGGAAGAAGTTCTGCGCCGCAGTGTTGCCGCTGGTAATAAAAAACATCCCCGTCCGTCACAGTGGACGGTGACAACTTCAATCAACTGGTTAAACGAGAATCCGATCAAGAACGCTGAGGAGGTTGAGTTCATCATGTCAGCTGTGTCTCGACGCATCGAAGTTGCTCAGCGATCATCGCTTGAGCCTGCGGTGGTTCCAGGATCTACGGCTTTAAGTAGGGGTGATGGAGGACCCGGTGGAAGTTGGATGGGAAAATATCCCTATCTCCGTTTAATTCATGCGGTAATCGATGACAACGACATCAAAGCCGCTTACCTAAGTCGGCTCAATCTTCCCAGTGGTCGTATGGCAATTGAACAGCGTAATACGCCAGCCGCACTGGCATCGAACGTTTGGCAGATGGTGGCAACCAAGTGGAACGACCCTTTGTTCTTGCCGGTAACTTCAGTTAAACCGAACACTCACTCCGATTTCGCGAGACCGATTCCGCTATCGTTTGATACGGTGAGTATGTTACAACCGGCCACTATGGAAAAGGTCGAGGAAAAATGGAATTCAATGAATTTGGCTTTAAAGCGTGGCATCCAGAGGTGGGAACGCAGTGGTCAGGGTGATGGCGGTTTTTTAGACGAAGATGAAGTGGTGGATAACGAGGAGGGTGACAGTGATGAGGAGCGGGGGGGGGAAGAGGGGGAGGACGATAGATATGACGGCATTGGTAGCAGGTTTGGTCGTTTAAAGAAGCGAACCCAACGAGCGTTGGATAATCGTCGTAATTTTTTTGACGGAAAATCAACTTACCTCCTCTACCTGTGGGAAATGCTTGAGGAACATAACCTTTTCCAGTCGTCAATGCAACAATTACATGACGATGTTGGATCTGCGGACGGGAGTACAGGAGTACCGTATGCAATTGGGGGAAAGCGAAAGAGTTACAACGACGACGACGATTTATCATCCTCGGCTAAAAAGAGCGGGTACTCTATGGAATCGTCCCTTTCGAAGAGCATTGAGAAACATGGCGAGACTATGTTGGAGGTCGCAAAAATTGCTGCACTTGAGCAGCAAAAGAATCGTGAGCAGGCAATAGCAGAGCAGGAGAGGAAACGTGTGGACAATCGCGTTAATTTTCTTCGAGGGAGAATTAACGACTTGCGGGATAATAAAAGGGGAATGGTAATTAGATTGGCAGATCCAGCGATGCAGAATCAGGTAATTATTGATGCAATTATGCGCGAAGTTAAAGGGATAGAAGATGAAATTGATATTAATGTGGAGGAGTTAAACTCATTAGTGGAGACACCCAAAAAGAGCAATAGTACTCCTTCTAATTTATAAATATTATTTTTGTAAATGCGTATTCTGTATTCGATTAATATATTACTAAATGCGTATACTCTATTCGATTGATTCTATATGGTTATTTAGTAATCGATTTACTACGCCGCCTATAATTACCTTCGAGTCGTGTTGGTCTCTCCCAATGGCCGTCGACGATTAAATTTAGCAGCTTAGTTCGTGGTAAGTCTCCGTTCGGCGTACTTTTCTTATGTCGGCGCAATAAACTCTCAGGCACGTCGAGGAAATGCTCACCAGCATGAATCAAATCTGTTGGCACTGGAATACTCTGGTGAACGTTATCGAACAACAATTCCACGTATCCAGGCACACTACACTCAATATTATGAACGTCTCGATCGAGCAAGGGGGGGGCATCATCATTATCGTCTTCCACCAGACCGCCTTGTTCTCCACCTCCTACACCTCCAACGCCTACATCCTCGTCGAAATAAATCTCATTGATGTGACCAACATCGCCGACCTCATTTGGGCCCCCTTCTCCACCACCATTCCCTGCGCCCGATAGATTGTACGCATCAATTTCTCCAATGCAAAAATTATGCAACTTCGCCAACGCATTAATCATTGCTATGATTTTTTTTATCGAAAGCCCATGCGGCATTCGCATTCTTAAAATCCCCCAACGCTGCACTAGCATTCCAAAGCAACACTCAACTCGGATACGAAGCTGCGAGTGATAAAAGTTGTAACTGTCCTCGGCAGCTCGATTTGCATCGCCAGAAACATTAGTAAACGGAGTTGCCATGTACGGCGTGTTCAAGTAAGCATTATCTCCAAAAAGTACAAACCTTTCGTTGCCTACATCTTGCTGCATCAGGCCATTTTCAAGACGGCGGTGCAACTCGCTAGCCTCAAAAGCAAGGCAGTCAGAAGAGGAACCTCCACACTTAATTGAAATGTCAAGGATTCTGCCGCGGCAGTCAGAGACTGCCTGGCAATTCAAACCGAACTTGTGCTTGCGACCGCATAGGAATTTTTTTTGATCAACACCCACAGACTTCGCTTCCGCGAGACTGGGCTTCTCTGTCCAGATAAGTATGCCATCGATCGCTCCAGCGCAGTTCCTGAATTTTGGAGTGCTTGCGGAATTAAATTCAGAAGCAATTCTGCGCTGATCTTCTAGGGACGCTGGATAACTGATATGAAATTGAGGGCAGTGGTTAATCGCATCGACAAGAACCCATACACTCTTCAGTACCTCTGAATATGAGATACAGAAGACACACATGATGTCATATGGTGATCCGCCAGCGAAGTAACGCAATGCGGCACCAAGACGCATGCTCGCAGAAATTTCTCCGTTACGAATGGGGGGAAACGAAAAATTGCCACCTTGTCTACCTCCTTTTTTTTGGTACCTTTGCGCTCTTTCGGTAATGGTCAAAATATGGGGCAGCAACACGGAGTGGAGACGCCAGAAACTGTCGTACGACATCCGAAATGCGCGTCGAAAAATTCTTTCACCCATCCAACCATAAACCTCAGCAATAGAATGGCGCTTACGTGACCGAAAAAACGTTCCGCGTGAACGTGAAGGATTCGTTCCCTCCAACAATTCACTCGCTCGGGCAACGGCAGCAGCCTGAACGATAAGACCAGCTGAGGCAGATAGTGCCTCGTCCGATGGAAAAATCATGATCGACACTTATCACACTTTTGCCTGGCAGCTTCGACTTTGGAAATATCCAAAGTGGATATTTAAAGGATAGTTAGTGGGAAAGTATGCAAGTACGCACTTTGCGATGCCTACAAAGATAAAACGCCTTGGACAAAATGAAAACTATGTTTTTCGAAAAAAAGGTAGTTTTTTGGAAATGCCTACAAACGTACTCTTTATGCCCCGGCGAAAATGGTAGCAGTGCGGAATTAATTTTTCGCGGGAGCTCCATCCCATTCTCCCTCAAGTCTATCAAAATATTCTGTTAGGTACATAATATGGCACCTAAATAATAACGGGCGCGTTCTTGATATACAAGCCAAGCTTTACTTGGCGACGATGGTAGAAGATCGAAATGCACCGCCGATTGGCAGCAAAGTGCGCGTAACGTCGAAGATTGCCATCGATCGACCCGGCCCGAAACGTCGTGGCGACGGCGTTACTTTAACTTTCGCCCGTCGTTCCATTGTAGCGACTCTCCCCGATGACGATGGACGCGTTTCTCTCGTCCAAGATGATCTTTCGCCCATCCCACTAACGCGCGAGGGCAGGTTCCTAATCGCTCCCATGTTCGAAAGCGCTGGCGTTCAAGTTGACGAGTGTGAGGCGGACGCTTCCGACCTATTGCCTCTCTTAGCGTTCGAGGACCACCGTGATTGTGGGGACGACATCGCCGACTATAAGGACTACGGAGACAAGCTATTAAGCTTATTCGACTACACCTGTGCGATTTCTTACTACGAGGCCGCTCTCAATCTCATTTCGACGAAAATAGAAGTTGGTGGGACAGTGATAGTGCGGAGGAAGGGGCACTGTGTGATAGCGGAGGTCGATTTTATCGAGAACGATGAGGCAGGAAACAAATTATATGACGTCACATTTCCATCCGGGGAAGACGACGCAACGATAACTCGGAAAGAAATCCTCCTGGCTGTATGGACAAAAGACGTCTTGAATCTACAAATAAAGATTCTATTGAACTTGTCGAGATGCTTGCTCAAACTTGCAGACGTTGACGTATCACGTGGTAATTCCGACCTTTCTGGCAAGACCATGTCGACGGCGAAAAGCAGTCGCCAAGATAGGTACAGGCAAGCCACAGTCCTCGGATGCTCCATTGCGATATCGATTTGTGAGCATCGCACTTCTGAGAGCATAGATGAATTGGCATTTGAACTTTATTCTCTGAGAGAAAAGGCAAGAATTGTTCGATCGAGGGCTTTCCTTGCACTGCGAAAACTGCCAAATGCGGTCGTCGACGTCAAAAAGGTCCTCATTCAAAATGCGACAAATCGCGAGGCAAAGGTGTTACTATCTAAAATCAAGGCAGCCGAAGCCTATGCTAAGCTAACTGATAAGAGACTGTCAAAAGAGTTTTGCCGATGGGTGAAAACTGCTACTGATAGCTCAAACGGGGCCGAGGTATTAGGCAGAGTGGATGATTTGGTGAGTGGTGACATCCAAAGTAGAGTCGTCGCCAGTGACAATGACGACAATGATAACACGATGATACAAATGAATGCTATTGACAGATGGCGAATTGTTACAAATTTTTCTATGGAGATATGTGCAATTGCGTTGCTCTTCGTGTCAATTTTTATCATGTACCGAAGCGACCCACTGCAGTTGTCTTAGCTAAGATTCACTACCTAGGTTAATCAATTTCGCACTATCTCAAGTTCTTCTTCATCGCTCCCTTCATCTTGACTGGCGCAGATTTGAGTAAGCGATGGAGCACCGGACTCCGTCGTGAATATCAACTTTGACAGGTCCTTCAGTGTCGTGGGAGCGCGACAAACTGGGCAAGAATTTGACCTTTTTAACCATGCCGTCCAACAGCTCAAACAGGCTGAATGGCGGCATGATTCTGCCATCAAGGGCTGGATAATGAAAATGTAGGGCACCGGTTAAGAGCACTCTAAGGCAGAACACTAAAACATCTTCGTGTGTTAAGGCGTACGTACCTCCTTTAGCGATTCGTTGCAAACCATGCAAATCATTCCTTTGGGAACGTGGGCTTTTATTTTGCCATTGATCCGTTCCATTCTAGTCAGTGGTTTAACAAAGCCAGCAGATTTGACTTGTTCGAGGCATAATTCAATCACGTCAGGCTGACCGTTCGCACCGCTTCCCGGCATCACACCTCCAGTGTCAATCACGTGCTTACTCGTATTTTCATTGCCATTTCCTGTAGTCGCTGAAAGTAGGTTGCATTTTCTAGACTCTTTCAATGCATTACTTTGATAAGGATTAAGAGGATTTTCTTTTGATTCGGTTTTCTTGTGGTCATGAATGACCCCAATCCGTTCCATCCTCTGGCGGTTAACGTTCCAGCCTTGACTTAAAGCTTCTGTCATGATTCGCTGTGACTCGGCGTCCTTGGAAGGATCTAACACATCGGTATCCCGAACTTCCAATCGTCTTTGATTAGGGGGTCGGAACAATACAGTGTTAATGCAGTTCTCTCCTTTAAGGTTGGCTGAACTCTCTTTCGCCTTCGCCACATCTAGAGATCTCTTCAGTTCTAAAGCAAGGGCCTGCACTTTTCTCAATTGACGTTCTGGAAGCAAGTGGTAAAAATACTGTAGATTCACTTCATTCTTGATTAAAATGGCGATAATACGTTGAGCGTCTTCTAGTAATGCTCTATCATTGGATGCCATCGAATCGTGGGACGAGCTTGTGTTGAATATCATAGCAACGACGAAGGCTCTGACTTTGGCAAAGTCTTCGTCCGATAAAGCATCTTTGCATCGCTTTTGCAGTGGCGATTTGTCAAACACTAATTCGGCCGCCATTCTCTCTATTTTGTAACGATATTTCACCGGCAACAGCGGAAATAATAAGCCAATCATTTGGATGCGCTTGCTGTCAACCTCACGGTCCGCTAAAACCGAAACGAGCTCCGTGGCAGCCTTGACGTACAACTGCGTGTTTTTGGAGTCGCCATACTCTTTCATTGTCACGAGCAACTTATTCACTTTCAGGAGATCATCTTTACATAATGTAACTTTTGCCTTTGAGAAGAAATTTTTTGCCTGTAGCAAGGCCGCATCACTTTTCTTGCTGGGTTGTGGCTGTGGTCGTCGTTTCATCTGCTCTCTTGCGACCGACATTGAGGAATTAGCGCTTCTGGGATCTCTATCGATACCTCCAAATGACGATGATGTCGCTTTTAAAGCATTATCAGATGTTCGGGGTGTCGTTCTTTCTTTGTTGTAAAATGCGCTCAGACCAGCGCTAGGAAGCTTTGATTTTGATTCGTATAAGTTGCTATCGCCAATCATATCATGATCCACTTCCGAATCCTGTTCTGGTGAATGGGCAGCAGATAGATCATTCAGATCATATCGCTGCATTAACAATTCTTCTGGAATATAACCGTTCGAAAGTGCCTCTTCATATACCGAACATTTCTTTACCACAGCTACTTTGCTGAAAATGTTCACAGCCTCATCAGACCTTTCATATTTGATGACGGGTCGTTCATTCGTTTTAGTCTGCTGGGGTACCATTGCCTTTTCGGCCTTTGATTTTGATTCCCGATAAAATTGAACAAGTTCTCTATGTGTTGCACCGAACGTTTCATCGCGCAAATGTGGCCGCTGAAGAAACGCAAATAGTCAATCCGCATGAGACAAATAAGAGTAACAGCAGTCGTATTCATGTGTATACTCACTAGCCATTTGCTGAGACCATCCCTATTCCTGACTTCTGCAAAGCGATGATCAAGGAGAAGGACTGCACCATAATCATGGCGATGTCGAATCACACGTCCAATAGCCTGATTGCAAGCTCGATGTGCTTGCTGATTGTACCACTCAGCCCCCGACAAAGTCACGTTGGCTGCTGGCATATCTATTTTCAAGGGAAAATTTCCATTTCCGAAGCCCCCGTCAATGGAGGGACGCGACTTCGCACTGGCCAATGCAGCATCGAGAAAGTCGCGCTTCAGTTTCACTTTCGGATCGAGGTATGGCGCGAAGGGCAATCCAGTTACTATTACTGCACGGCACATATCGTCGGAGAAATCAATCTGAAAAAAAGGGCGATCGTTGGAAAATGGGGTATCTCTGATTCCTGCTGATAAATGAATCATCCAATTGAAGCAACACTCACCCCCTCACTTATTTTACCGCGGCAAACACCCATGAGGATGGCCCCCGAGCTCTTCGGCATAGCGATGAATCTCTTATATTCTGATATCGCATCGCTGAGTTCCGAAGTCGAGCGAGGTTCTAACACGATCGCCTTCCGAGCGAGGAGTCGCTGCCAGGGCGATGATTGGTCCGCGGTCGACCTGAAATGGACGGGCACCATCGGGAAGACGAATTTCGCCGAGGCCTGCTTCTTCCTCACCGTCGCGGCGAAAAATGCTGTTCCTCTTCCGCCGCCGCCGGATTTTCGTCCACAGAACCGCTGCTCCGACATTGCGGGTCCTCCCCATCTCTGGATTGCGGCCTCCATCGCGACGTAGCTTGGGAAGAATACGAGCATTCCCCCCGGGATGTTGCCGCACAGACTCGCGAGGGTGTTTCCCAACTCGGTAATGTACTCGGGGTCGTCCCGGCGCTCGAACTTGCTGCTTAAAACCTTCCCGGACACACCCTTACCGATCACCCTCACGAAGATCTGATCGGGCCCAATTACGTGATCGTTCTCGAGCTGGACGGGAAATTTCAGCCCCAGTTCCATGGCGCACGAGGGCAGTGGCGACAGAGTCCCGCTGGTGATGATGATGGATCGTACCCCGAGGTAGGACAATTCGCGCATGGCGAGGGCCGGAGCGAAGCACCAGAACGATATCGTCCTCCCGCCCGCGAATCCTCCACCCGCCGCGTTGCCGGTCATTTTCGTTATGTGAACACGATACGATTTGGCACGTGCCAACGCGAGCAGATGCGTTCCACTTCCAAAAGCACGTTTGAGACAATTAACTTGCGTCGAGCAGAGAGTGGAACAAAATTGAGAGCGATGCGGGTTAATTGCGCGCCCTCGAACTAGAGCCTGACCAGGTACGCCCATGCGGGCAGATCTACTCACGAAAGTGATCGAGCTTGGGAGTTCCGGAGGACGAGGCGTTGCTCCTCTCCATGACGAAGTCGGCAAGGTCCCTCACGAAATCAACGAACAGCTTCAGATTATCGTGTCTTATGCCCGCGCCCTGTTCGAGGACGTCGAATATGAATTCGCCGGGATGACTACTCCCGCCGCCGTCCCCGCCATTCCCCCCTAGCGCTGTCGAGTCGGCCAGGTACCTCTCGAACCTAAGAAACACCGACTTGAGGCTAAGCACGTTGTGCCTCTTCAATTTCCCCCCCTCGACGTCGCCGCCGCCGCCGTCCATATTATCCATGTACTGCAGCGCCCTTTGCACCTCCGAGACGCAACCGGCGACGTCGGCGCTCGTTAAGTCGAACGACGAGCTCTCGCTAGCGAATTCCTCGAGGTTGTGCGCCTCGTCGAATATTAGGACGGCGTTGTTGAAGTTCACGTGCTCGCCGAAGGTCGACTCCCTCGCGTCACGATCGAAGAGGTAATTGTACGGGACGAAGATCAATTCCGGATCGTCCTTCAATAACGATCGGGTGTGGTAGAAGGGGCATATGCGATTCGCCTTCCCGGCCTGGACCAGATCTTCCATGTCGAGGACCGGCTGCTCCCCGGGGATGGCGGAGGATCCGTCGTTCGATGGCGGCCTCCATCCCCCGGACATATCGTCGAGGTTGTTCCTATACATGCATTTTCGTTGGCCCTTGTTGAGTTTGTTGCATCCGTTGTTGACGTCGGCGCCGCTGGTTCCGATCGCGATGTCCGAGGAGAATAACGCGTGCGAGCGGTCGTTGTGATCGACGGGATTTCCGCTCCCCAACCCTCCCCCGTTGTTGTTATTGCCGTTGTTAATCCTCCTGTTGGCAACCGTCGGATTGACCTTGGGATGTACGCACATATGCTCCCTCGATCCCAATATGGCGTGCCTGGGACGGTACCGCGTGTTCCTTAGCTCGTTCACCACCTGCGATAGCTGGGAGTGCGTCCTCGATGCGTAGATGATCACGGGCGGTTTGGTCGAGTTCGTCGTCGAGCCGGGGACGATGACGGCACCGTCGTCGTGGTCGTCGTCGTGGCAATTGTCATTTCGCATCGGCCGCGCAGTCGCGGCGGATGATGCAGCGACGGATGACGACGACGACGACGACGACGACGACGACGACGACGATGAGGAAGAGGATGCGATCCTGCCCCTTTCGTGTCGTTGCCAAGCGAGCGCGGCGCACAACAAACAGAGCGTCTTGCCGGTGCCGGTGGGCGACTCGAGCAACGCGTTCGTTCCATCCCGCAATGCCGTGACCACCGCGTTCATGTAATCGCGCTGCACGTCGTACGGCCGAAACGGGAAGTGTACCTCGATCCCCCCGCTCGTCACGACGGTCGTGGGCGGTGTCGACGATTTCGAGTTGCGTATGTTGCTAGAGTCGGGATGGCGGTCGTCGTCGTTGATGGCGATCCCGTCCCCGCCGACGCCGACTCCGACGCGACCGACGCGACCAACGCCACCGTCGCCGTCGTTGGAAGACGATGACGAGGCGCCGACGGCCTTGAAGGGTCGCTTCCTATTCGCCGCGTTGAACATTTCTCCCCGACGCGAGCCATGGACCAGCCAGCGGAGAGAATGGAATGTTAGTAGTGGAGGGTACCTACCGTTTTCGCCGGGGCATAAGCACCACCGGGGCATAAGCAACACACGGTAGATTTTTCTCGAAATCATAGATAATTAGCACCCTCTATGTATCCTTAGAGGCTCCCCCTCTCATTTCNGCAACACACGGTAGATTTTTCTCGAAATCATAGATAATTAGCACCCTCTATGTATCCTTAGAGGCTCCCCCTCTCATTTCTCCCGATCTGCTACGTCTGGGCCTTAGTACAAGGCCACAGACGTTCGCACATTGAGGACGCCTTTCCGGCGATCCCCTACATGCCCTGGTTCGGCCTGGGTGCGATTTATGGCGCACTTACCGCTCTAACACACACATAGAACAAAAAAGTGTGTGCGCACAACCAACACACAACCTCACAATCAACCGGTCGCGATGGACTTGAATCCGCCTGAGTCCTGGCGGTGCAGCGCGTGCACTTTCCCCCATAATCCATGGGGGTTGTTGGAGTGCTTTATGTGCGGTGTCTCCGGGGGGGGGTGTGGACGGCTTTTTTATACAGATCGAAAATAATGGAGGGACGGAGTATTGGGAAATAAGATTCGCCGACGTTTTTTTAGTCGTCGGAGTTCCATCATCGACGAGGCGGGACATAAAAAACCCGGATCGACGACGGGTGATTCCACCGAGAGTTTAAGTCATGATGTTTCCGGGTCATCTTCGATGGGGAAGGGCATCCGTTGGGTCCCAGTGCCACCGATAAATACGACCGGCATCCACTGGAGCCCCCCCCCCCGACGGCGAACGAGAGTAAGTACAACACACACACGACAACATGGCGGGGATAATTGCTTCCGCCAAGCTTTCTCGTTCGGTTATCAGCATCTGATGCCTATATCGATCATCGACGGCAGAAAATGGCGGGGGGGGGTGGTAGTCGGAATGAATGATGCATATCGATGAAAGAGCGAGCCCGCCAAGCGCCGAGAGGAGTTGAATTATTCCTCCGTGGGGGAGGAGGAGCTCGTTGATGGATTGACCGAGTGGAGGATTTTTGGTGAGTGTGCAATTCGTTGTATGTTGCCTTTCGTACGCATGGCTTATATCCCGCGAGAGCGCTTTCGTTCGAGGACCAATAGATTCTTTTTTCGTGGTTGTTTCGTTGTTCGCAGCTTCCTTGCGTCTGAGGCCAGCCTTATTTTTCCCTCCCGTGGCAGTATAACAAAAAAGCAAAGTAATGATTTTTATGAANAATTGGAGATGGAGATTTATTAATAGATGTGTGTAGGGAGAAGAAGGTCAGAAGCTGGTAGGGTATGGCCGGGTTCAGAGCCAAAATATCATCCAGACTGCATAGAAGCATATGCGGCCCATATGTATTATAAAATCCTAATTCCCATCAATTAAAACCGTGGCGAACTAGATACCTACCCCAACTATCCCATTGTCTCCGGGCGGGAAAGGGATATAAAATCAGAAAAATTACGCGATCATTATTTTTTCGAGTGAATTGGAAGTTCACGATGTGAGTGTTCCTTAAAAAATTAATCGCGCGAAAGATTGAAATCCTTTCCTCCTGTTTACAGTGAATTAAAAAAGTATTCAAAAGTTTGCATCCTTCACTCTCGCACTCGGCTCGTGTGGTACACTCGCATCCGCATCACGATAATCGTGGTACGATTTACGACCGATGACTTCGATGTCCTCTTTTGATCCATCCTCGGGAACCGGATTACTATTCTCCTCGTGACCACTCGGGAGTTCCATCCATTTACTCGATTCGTCCCCCGAAATCACGCCATCAAGAGCTGACGCAGCGCCCGCCCCCAACGGCGGGTCATCGTATTGTAGTATGTATGAATCCGGAACGTTCCCACCCAATTCCATGACGTGGCCATGCGATCGTGCCACGTTTATGTATTTCTCGGCCTGGGTACGCAGCCGACCTCTCTCCTCGGACGACAGATCACGCAATTTCCGTGCTGGATTGCCGCCCCATAACTCCCCCTCCTTCACGACCTGACCCCGCTCGATTACCGATCCCGCCGCCACAAACGAATGACGTTCGACGATGGATCCAGGCTTGAGTATCGCGCCCATCCCGATGAGACACTCGTCACCGACAGTCGCCGAGTGTATGTGAGCGGCGTGTCCGACCGTGACGTAACTTCCGATATTCGAATGACCCTCGTAGGATGTCACTATGCATCCATCCTGTATGTTCGTTCCAACACCGACGTATATCCCCCCCCCGTTGGCACCGCCGATGGTCGGATGTCCAATCCCGCTCGATGAATCGAATATGCCGGCGTCGAGCTTGCGCTCGTTGCCCCCGACAGGTAATGATCGCCATCGACTTTCCTCCTCGGGTGTATTCACCGTCCCGATACCGTACGCGGCCACGTCCGCCTTGAGCAACGCCTTGTAAAATATCGATACATTCGGGGAGAGGTGGACGTTGCCTATGAGGGTGGCGCACGGCGCGAGGAACGCGATGCCACCGTCGCCGTCTCCCCCCCCCCCGCCATCGGTCAGGCCTGGCACGTTCGGTTCGCCCCTCCTCAGGAGGCCCATGACGTTGCGATGACGGCACAAATGATCGTTGAATATGTACGGATCGTCATTGCCCAATCGCCTGCCCATGTTCGCGTGCACAACGCCCCGAACGCCGACTCGATCGAGCGCCTGACCCGTCTCGCGCAATGCACGGGAGAGCACGTGTCTCAGTACGGCGAGTACGGTGGGGGCGGGCATTGCTACTTATATTTTCGTTTTTGCCCCTGTAGAAAGGGTGTCGTTTCAAGGAGCGAGGTGGGCATGGGCAAGGGGGTCAAATCGCATCCCGCCATTTTTCTAGACCCTCAAACCAGAAAAGACAAAAAAAAACTAAAGTACCTACCTCCTAACTCGACAGGAAACCATTTCAGGAATGGAGCAGAAACTGAAACAACTCGAGGAGGCAACGGCCGACGCACAATCCGCCCTATTAGAGAAAGAAACGAAGCTCACATCGGCATCGGACGCATTGACGAAGGCCAAGACGAAACTCAGATTACTCGATATGGAGGCGCAGCGCAATCTGCAAGTGAACGATACCGAATTGCCGGAATTGATAAGCGCGGAACTAGCCGCGATGGAGGAGCGCGATGCTGCCATGGCGAGGTATGAGACGAATCGAAAATACCTATCATTATTCAGGGAAAGAGTAGCATCCACCTCCGATGGAGAAAAGTGATTGGTATCTATATATTTTTGAGGATAGAAAGCCCTAAAGATCGATCAGTTTTCTCTCATGGGCTCACATGATATTCACTTTTAAATGAACAGCAATGAACTTACCCCCAATCAAACTAGTTGTTTTACCATGTATCTCAAAAGTTGACTTTACTTCCTTTTCTAAAATGTAATAGTAGGCTACTGCACGAATTACTTGTAACGTTCATTCCTTGAAACGATCTCGGCCACAAGGAACAAATGTCACTTGCCACTAATACGTTTTTATCTACGTCACACTTTATGGACTAATTCGTCTCGGATCGCGCGGGAACATGCTACTCTTGCGTATGTTGGGCAAACCCAAATAAAGCATCACCACGCGTTCGAGGCCGATCCCACCCCCACCGTGCGGAAGCGCACCATTACGGAAGGAGTCGACGTAGGACGCGATCGTCTCGACGTCGATGCCCCACGCCCGCGCGCGTTCCTCGAGGAGCTTCGGCTCGTGTACGCGTTGGGCTCCCGATAGGATCTCCTGACCGCGGATAAAAACGTCGTAACTGTTGGATAATTGGGGGTTCTACACAATATATTATATGCGACCGAAAAAAAAATCGGAGGGTTAGTTGGGGGCATGGAAGTGTTCTCGAAAAGTGCCACGAATTTCATAGATAATTAAACTCACGTTTGGATCAGGCATCGTATAGAAAGGCCGGACCGAAAGTGGATACTTGTCCATGATGTAGAACTCGGTGCCGTACTTCTCCTTGACGATATCACCGAGCTTCTTCTCATTTTCCGTGCTCAGGTCGTCGTAGTCCCCCTGATCCACACCCGCCTCCCTCAACAATCTGCAACCCGTCGCGAAGTCGATCTTCAGCGTCTTCTTCAGGTACAGGAGGTCGTCAAAGCCGTGCTGCTCCTTGATCCGCTGCAGCTCCTGTCCGCACTTGTCCTTGATTCCGTCGAAGATGTACACGAATAGGTCCCCGAGCACGTCAAGGACCTCGTCGTAATGCTCGTTAATCGCCATCTCGAAATCGAGCCCGGTGAATTCGCACAGGTGCCGTCGCGTGTTGGAATTCTCGGCGCGGAAGACAGGCCCGATCTCGAACACGCGCTCGAATCCGCCACATGCCGCGGCCATCTGCTTGTGAAGCTGGGGGCTCATGCTCAGGCAAGCTGGCCTACCGAAGTAATCGAGCGTGAAAACGTCCGCGCCTCCCTCGCTCGCGCCCGATAGGAGCTTGGGCGTGTGTATCTCGACGAAGTCCTGGGAGAGGAGGTAGTCGCGGAACAGGGCGCATACGGCGGACTGGATCCGGAAGATTGATTGATTCGCGGGCGTGCGTAGGTCGATCCAACGATGGTCGAGTCGCGTCTCCTGTCCAACCCTACCCCCGGCATCGGCGGCGGAGCCGGAGCGGTTGGCGTCGTGATCGTACGCGCCGACGTCCGTCTCCCTGACGAGGTCCGGACGACACGCGTCCACCATCTGGAAGGGCATGGCCGCGATGGCCTTGTGGACGCAGTGGAATTTGGTAACCTGTATCTCCACGTCGGATTGCGTCGCGCCCTCCACGGCATTTTCTGGCACGGTGAGGATGCCGCATACGTCGACGACGGATTCCGCCGGCACGGCCGTCATGAATTTTATCATCGCCGGCGGAATCCCCCCCCCCGCCTCGCCCCCCTTTTTCTCGAACGCCACGCACTGGACGGTGTACAACGACGATCGCACCACGACGAACGAGCCCTTTCCCACCCCCCGCGACGCGTGGAGGAACCCTCGCACCAACACCTCCCTCCCCTCCATGTCCTTGCCGAGATTCCCGATCCTCGTCCACGTCCTCGACTTCGTCGTCGATTGGACCATCGGCGCATCGCCGAAGACGTGACTCCAATCCTCCCCCGCCGCGCTCGCGAGTTTCTCGACCTTCTCGCGCTCCCGACGCTCGCGCTCCTCGCGCTGTAACCTCTTCTTCTCCTCCTTCGCGGCCTTCTCGGCCGCCTTCTTCGCGCGCTTATCGGCGTTCTTCACGGACGCCTTCTCCACCTCGACTACCTCTGCCTCGTTCCCCTTGACGTCCCCTCCCTCCCCAGTTTTGTCGGTGATGGTCCCGGCACGGTATTCCATCCCGGTCAGCGACTTGAACTGCGCCTTCAGGTCCAGCATCTCCCGCAGCTGGGGATCCCACTCCTCCTTCGGCAGCATCGCGCGCTTGGCCTCGGCGATGGATGTGCCGAGGGAGGCGATTCGTTCGGTGAGATCGATTATTTCGGCGGCGGCCGCGGCGGTGGAATTCGCTCCCTCCTCGGCGCTCATGGTGCCCGACTCAACGGCTCAAAAAATAATAATGCGTTCCTGGGCCGTCTTGCTTGCCCCATGACCGTTCGATACTCCACGTGGAGGTTCTTTTACAGTTTTAGTAGACAGATATACACTATAGTAGAGAGATGTTTTATGTATGGCGCGTAAGAAGTACGTGGTGGCGGATTGACTCGGAGATTCGACGACGAGAGTGTTATCGTAACGTCGTCCATATTATTCCTTATTTTTTTATTCGAGTTCACTCTCTAGAAGAGAGGGGAGGCAGCAGCAACAACAACATGGACGCGTACAACAGCGTCATGGACAGGATCGGCCAGGCCATCATCGACTGGTCGGATCCCCAGGGCAACTTCCGAGGCGATCGCGAGGGTTGGTTCCTGTGCGACTTTCGCTCCGCGGGGACCATCGCATTGGCCTACGTGTCGTTCGTCGTGATAGGGTCGTGCGTTATGCCATTCCTACCCGCGATGGATCCGTATCCTATCAAATTCCTATACAACGTGTCGCAGATCTTCCTTTGCGCGTACATGACGGTCGAGGCCGGCTTCCTAGCCCATCGCAACGGATATACCTTTCTATCGACATGCAACAAGTTCAACGTGTCGGACCCGCCCATCGGCAACCTACTCTGGCTGTTCTACATCTCCAAGGTATGGGATTTCTGGGATACCATCTTCATCGTGCTAGGGAAGAAGTGGCGTCAGCTCTCCTTCCTCCACGTTTACCATCACACCACCATCTTCCTCTTCTACTGGCTTCTATCGAACGTCCTCTACGACGGCGACATCTACCTCACCATACTCCTAAACGGCTTCATCCACACTGTCATGTACACGTATTACTTCATATGCATGCACACCAAGGATCCTAAGACTGGCAAGTCCCTTCCCATATGGTGGAAGTCCAGCCTCACGTCGTTCCAACTTATCCAATTCACGTGCATGATGGCACAGGCGTCCCACCTGATTTATCACGGCTGCGATCAGTTGTCGCTTCGCATCACGAGAGTATACTTCGGTTACATACTAAGCCTCTTCGTCCTCTTCGCTCAGTTTTTCATGAACTCGTACATCAAACCGTCCAAGAAGAGCAAGATGGCGTGAAGGACAATGGGACACACGACACAGGGGGGGGGGGGGGGGGGGGGGGGGGGGGGACGTCAAAACGAACTTTTTTTGTGAACGAGAAATGAGCTTGTGTTGAGGAAGAAATATTCGCCAAAGAGACAACGGTTTCGCGCTTGGACCTTGCCGTGCAGATGTTTCATTGGGCGAAAAGAACACACGCCTTTTCATATGTTAGCTTATTATGATAATGATATCATTGGTTTGTCGTTAAACACAGCGCGTCTCGCGCGAAAGACATTTGCGGTCAATGGGATCAAATAATGTTACCACCCAATACTTCCGTAGGCCCATCCTGGACATGTGATGTTAGCTCACGCAGAGTGACACTTCGTGGCATGAGATGCGAGCTCTTGGAGTGGGGCGGATAGTATCACTTCTTCTTAGCTCGTGCATAGTGATTATTAGAAGAAAAAAATTGATTTCTACGTTGACTACTATAATTCATTTCTTTGGCAATGACGAATAAGAACGTTGAATTGACAGCTTCACTTGGTGATTCATGCTATTCTCCGATGAGCTTGAGCTAAATTACCTGTATGCTTTTACTACCTGAAGGATCAATTATGTTGACAGGGAAACACCTACTGAGTGAACAGATCGCCTCAATAGTTGCTGTCTTTTGAACCAGACTGCTTAAGGAACCAAGTCCACTTATCTGGTCTGTTCAAGTTGGTTTGAAGTGTTCCTGTGCCTTTGCATTGTATCACGGAGGTGTCATATGCATCTAATGCATCTAAAATGGCAATACGCGAGGACAATGCTTTAATCCAAAACATAAGGCAGCCTTGTGAACAACATTATTACGCCATATTTCAACTGTCTTACCTGACAACCTAGGATATGATTGATCCTTCCCATCAGTCATGACAACATACCAACCCACAATTCGAGGCCAGATATCTTCCTCGCTGACAGTTTGATCCGTTTCATTCCTCAACCAGATCCAACTCAAGACTACCTCATCTCTTGTGGACAGAAGGTAATCCAAGTTCGAGAATACCCAATAGTCTGCAAGCTCATCGGATTTATTGCCATCATTGTATGAGATGACGTAAAAGCAACTCGGTCCATAGGGGCTGTCAATATCAATTTCCAGGTATGACTTCACTCTCCCTGAAAACCATGTGGCGTCCGTTCCATCCATGACGGCATGGGTACTATCCCACCAAGCCATGTACACCTCCTCTCCCACTTTGATTGGTGTAAGTTAGTGAGTCATGTTATCAAATGTATTAGCGGCCTATGATAGAGAACATACTTACCATTAAAAAGCGGCTTCAAGTGGCCGAGATCGTTTGTTTTCGGCAGAGCACAACATCTTCCTCTTGCAACCATCCTTCTAGTATTTTTCATGGCGATGGCACTCCCAGACGACACGCTGGGCAGTGTCATCTCCCCACTCTCGATCGGCGCATCGGACTTGTAATCATAAGGGGTATTGTCTGCCACACTCATCATATGAGAGGTCCCATCGTCGGCGATGCTGTCTGCAACTTTTATATTATTTGGACATGCTTCGTCTAGACCTAGCAGTCCATTCATGAACATGTCTTCATCTGTTGAATCATTGGTGGTTACTGTGACAGGAGCAAAATCAAGCCTGCAGCTCTGCTCACAGGAATCAAGGGCACATATACTTGCAAATTGTTCCAGATCACTCGAAAAAGGAAGTGTTTGACTCTGCACTCGTCCTACGAGAGAGACAAGCTACAAGTATAAAAATGAATGAATAGTGGGATTCTTGGGTCAAGACAAAAACAACCTACCTTGGTCAGCAGTTCCTTGATGATGTGTAAATTGTTCAGTGACTTGAGCTCTCATATCTATGTTCCAGTCTAAACAAGTAGAATTAATCAGGCCAATCTGCGTCTCAAACATTCCCATCTTATGCCTCAAAATCCAGTCCTTTATCCAACACCTTAGCACTGCAACGTTGGGAACTTCGAAGTTGCTGTATATCTGAAATCTGAAAGAGTTTCCTCGGCTCCTTGAAATGTTGCGATGATGTTGATTCTGGATATTTGTTGTACAGATCATCAGTGATAAAAGCTAGAACTCTCCACCAGACTTTACGAATAGACTTCGAGACACGATCATCCATCATCATCTGAGCATCCACTAAATGCTCCTGACACATTGATCACGACATTTCAGATTGTACTGCTGAATAGACCAATTCATGATGCAGTGCAATGATGGTCATTTTTTTCGAGCGACGAGTATATGATGTAAATTCAAAAAAATTTTGGAATGCTGCTACTGGTATTCCAATGATGGAAATTATAGCATCGCCGGGGATGAGATATGACACCAATAAGCGCACATCCATTAAGCGCTTTTCTTCATTGTATTGGGCCAAGTTTGCAAATCGACAACATGTGACTGTTGGACCATCCTCAGTTGGAGGGATCACACGTACTATGAAAGCAAGGCCTGCATTTTCTTTGATCATTTCCAGACCCCAAGAATTCATCTCCCCTGACCTCTCCAAAGTAATGCATGTGTACAGCACGGGAGCTGGTAAAACAAAGCCACTGGAAGGGGCACGACTGGACGAGTTTTGAGATGGAATATATTTGCTTGTCATCACCTCAGTAGTCAGGCTGACAACGCTCAGAAGTGGCTCGTTGTCCACCAAGATGGCCGCGGGTAAATCAAGAGGGCGGTGCTTGACTTCGAAAGCCATGAGCTCTTCTGATCCATCATTTCAAGTCAATGGAGTATGAGACTTTCCATCAGGAGTATTTGCTTGCGCTTTCATCGTCCTTTGAGGTTCAATAGGAATAGCAGGTTGCACTTCCTCAACCTGCAAAACTGATTTGGTTGGAATTCCAGAATATGCGCCATCGACCACTACTTTCACTTAATTCAGACACTTTTTGCACCCACAACTGTCACTACATCTTATTCCTGCATTATAGCAGGTGCAATACTTCTTTATGCAACTAAATAATAATAATGAAAAGGTTAGTAATACATCTCGCATTGTACTTGCCCGAAATTATTTCAAGAGTCCTATAGTGTATTGTGAATCTTACCAAATAGTGTTGCACTCACGTTTGAAATGCATCCGGTCGTCTTTTCAAGATATCACTTATCCCCTTGGTTCGAATTCCGGTAGAGCTGCCCTCTGCCTTTAAATTCTGGCAATCAATGCAGCCACACTCTGACAAACACATCTTACTAAATAAACAAAAATGGAGTTTTTAGACGAGGAACAATATGGTGTAATCCATGTGATCAAAGAAAGTTGCACCTTACTTTTTGGAAACATTCGCAATACAACTTGAGGTATTTGAACTTCAAACATTTGCATGCAATTCTGCCTATTTTTTTGTCATTTGACATGTTGTGGCGGATAAGTGGCTTCTTGGTTGCCAATGTATTTTTCGGGGTGACTACTGCAATTGCATTTTTGAAGTATGCGACTCCCTCTTCCAAGCTTGACCTCAATATCAATTCCACGGTGATATCCTGTTCCAAGATGTCGACAATTAGATGGCATTTCTCCATATAACATTCTTTCCGATCAAAAAGAAGAAATTTCCACCTACTAGAGTAGCCCAGTCTCGTCGATCTTATATCTCTTTGCAAAGATCGGACAATGTCTGACTTGACCCAACCTTGATGGATTTTTTTCTCCATTGAAAGTGACGATGATAAGATGAGGGCCTTGAGCAGAATCTTCACAAAAATTTGATTCATTTGCTTGCTGCGTTGAGTAAGTGTCGTCATCTGTTGCCTGATGAGCAATGTCTAATAACGCCGAAGACTCGATACAGACCACATTGTCTAGAAGCATTGTGGGCAATAGTGGCAACTCGCCCTGTTCATTCCAGATATTGCTAATTCTTCCTATGGCGGCAACGCGGCTCAGTTGCACCCATTCCAGAAGTTTGCGGCGACCTGCCAGCTTGGCAAGTATATGTTGCTTCCTTTCACTTTCATAGTTTGAATTGCTCATACTGGCGATTGCATCCCATTCTCAGTGGTCTTCGATATCATTCGAGGTGCGATTGGTCAGTTCAGGTGTATTGACGGATTTGGTTTGGTGCCGTTGAAGTGCAATTCAAGACCCGAGAAAGAGTCATGATGTGCCCCGTCGATTGATGCCACCTCATTTTCCACGAGGCCTTGAATTGACTGCAAAGCCATGGGAATGCGGCGATCAAAGTCTGGCATGCATTCATCATCCTCGCCGTGGGCAACGACTCGACATGCCTTCCTGGTGATAAGGGTTTCTCCCAAAGATGGCGCGCAAGGCATAGTTATGTTTTTCCTCTTAGATCCGAGTGAGCTGATGGCCGCTACTGTCATGCCAGCCTCGATGAATGGCTTCCTTATCCTCCTCCTATTATTGTTGAACCAGTTATTTATCCGTCTGAGTCCAATGCCAGTATTGGCCATAATCAAAGCCTTCTCCTGCTTGGTGGAGTAGGGATGGGCCACGTGATTCAGGCTCATCATCCATGACATTAGGTACTCGATGGTCTCCGTGGGGATGGGTGCGCACTTCTTGTTCCTCGGCCTTGATGGTTCAGGATCATCCTGCGGTCGCTCCACCCAAGAATCGCAACCACACATCATCATGTCATCACTTCTCACATTGGTTGCACACTGCTCTTGGTGTTTTCCTTTTGGCCGCGGCGTGCGGATGCGATCGAGTCCTCCATTGTACTGGTGCCTAAAATGAAGAAGGGTGGTGTCATGATACATGCATATCCATAAGTGGGAGGGGTGAACGCTGCATCGGACAAATCACGTATTATCACTATGTGTGCACCATGAGTTTGCAATAAGCTTGCTCAAGCGAGCATCCCGACTCACCCATCGCCATCGTCATCGCTGTTGCCACTCGACCAAGTCGCGTCCAACGTTTTTGTCGACGCGTTTGACGGGCTACATCACGAAGCGAAATCCTCCTCCTCCTCCTACTCCATCGCAATATAGGGGCTATAAGGTACATGCAATTTCCTCCCCACCGCCAAAGAGGGCGGTGGGCGAGCGGCAGCGACATAACGACACAACAAGGTCGCGGAATCTTGGTCGGATGACAAGCCACTAATGCCATATTCCTCCTTGAGAACTGCGCGCGAGATGTAATGGACGGTTGGCATGTTGATATTGTTCAACGGGATTAGTGGGTACTAAAAAGGAGGGGTATTCTCTCGTCTTGGAAGGTGGGTATTATATGGAGCATTGGCCGTCAAGGGTACGTTGTCATTGTTGACTATTACCAAAAAATTATTGTCATCTCCGCTTTGCCCTTCCCGCCTAGAGAGATAGCCTGTCCATAATAACATCATAACAGAGTATGTACGATACGTACTTTCTAGCAACGTACTGTGTCCTCACTACAGATATGGCTTATGTATCCTGTGTAGTAATAATCTACTTACGCGAAAGTACGCGACCATGGAAATCTCTATCTATCGATACCTCTCCTCTCTCATATCGCAGCCCACACCTGCCCCAGCAGGCCCGTTGCGTCCGAGTATTACTAGATACTGAAGATTTTTCACCATGGCGGACGAAGCCCGAGCGATGCTCGACGCCCTCATGGGCGCCGATCGCAACGCTCCAGTCGAGGGGGCCTCCGGGATATCCTCCCACGGAGGCGGCGGAGGCGGCGGCGGACCGACCCGTCGTCAGAAGCGTTCCTGTTACGACCAGGACGTTTGTCCATTGTACTGCGCGTGGTCATTGTCCTCCCAGGAGGAACCGACGTGGGCCGAATCCGTCGCAGTCAACGAGAATATGGGCGGCATCGACGTGTACGACCTATTCACTAACACAAAGTCGGACATTGGTACGAATCCCTATCGCGTCGACGATCACGCGCGCGAGGAATTCGCCAGTTTGCCGGAACACGAAAAGCGCCGCCTCGGGTACGAGGACATGCTGGCGAGGAAATTGCTCGACCTCGTGCGACAGTGCGATAGGACGGTGGTTCGGAACAAGGAGAAGCTAAGGAGGGAGGTCGCGATGGCGATGAAACAACGAACGGATGGGAGCGGGATGGGCAATCGAGAGGATCTGATCATCAACGTCAACGAGGAGATGCTCGAGAAGTGCGCGTCGAGCGTATCGCAGGCGATTCTCATCGAGGAGGAAATGTCGTGTCTCCTGGAGAAGCTTGAAAGTCTGGAAAAGGAGGAGAATGAACTATTGATTGTGCTCGCCGCCGAGGCCGAGGCCGAGGCCGAGGAGGCCGCCAAGAAGGCCGCCGAAGACGCGATCAAGGAGGAGGAGAGGCAAGCGTCGGAGCCGTCGAAGAAGAAGAAGAAGAGGAGCAAGGACAAGGAAAAGGCGGCGAAGGATGCGGAGGAAGTCGCCGCGACGGCCGACGTCCCGCCGCCCGCGAAGGTCGTCGACCCGCGTCTGCTCGAGCTCGAGAAGGCCAAGCTAACGACGCTCCTCGAATTACAGTCGCTCGTACTTCAGCTCCCGCCATTGCGGGACAATACCGACAACCTACTGCGGCAGCTGCAGTACCTCCGGTCGGACACATCCACCGACAAGGTCGTGTGCGAGGTGTCCGGTAATTTCATGAGCAGTCGAGACGCCGACGAGCGCATAGCTGCCCACTACGCCGGGAAGCAGTACGTCGGTTGGAAATTGGTCAGGGACAAATTGAAGGAATTGCAGAAGAGGGGATTCCCCCTCCCCGGCGGTGGGGGTGGTGGTGGTGGTGGCGGAGGTCATCCCCCGCTGCGGGTGGGACCGGCAAACGGCGGCGGCGGATATAGGGGCCCGCCCCCGCGCGATGAACGAGGCAGGTACGGAGGAGGATATAGGGACGAATATCGAGGTGGGTATGGTGGAGGGGGTAGGGATGGCAGAGGAGGAGGAGGCGGCTATGGCGATAGAGGACAAAGTGGAAGAAACGAGAGAGATCGTTGGCAGCGCGATCGATATGATGATCGAAGGGGCGGTCGCTGGTAAGATTTTATTCGATGAACTTGCCACAGAGAAGTGTCAAAATAGCTCTCGAGCAGGCTCGGAGAGTGTAGCTTTGTCATTTTGACGAACGCGGTAATGCACTTTTTTTATAAGAACTCCTCCCACAATATTTGACACGAAGAGGTGGGATACATTTTTTGTTGCTTTTTGTTTATATGAAAAAATCCCTCGAGTAATTGACTCGAATAGCTTCGTCCCGCGATCCCGACGGCGATTTCCTTCGTCCTCGTCTGCGATCGAGCTGCCACTAAGGTCGCCTGGTAGGGGTCATCCCCTCCCTCAGCAATATGGCTGTCTGAAAGCAGTCTTCCTCCACCTCGCGGCGCCCAGAGATTTAGTATCGGAAGAAAAACGAACGAACTAACATCTACTCGCACGAAGTTTTTATGCTCATCTTGTTGATATCATACGATCTCAGCTCCTCGTCTCCCCATCCTTTTCGACAGGCAAGCAGGACACGTCTCTATAAAGAATCGTACCTGCTCTAGAGGTATGTTGGCATATTTAAAGTTGGCAAAATTCTTTGTAGCATTCCACCCCCGATGGCCCATCAAGCAGTGCACCTCAAAGATGGCATCATACAGCTCCTCCAAGCTGATATATACGAGACTCTCGTCGTTTTTGCCACATTGACAAAATGCCTTTCGCCCGTCGCTTCCGACGACATCCCGCACATGATGACCGGTTCGCCTGCCGATATTTTCCTTTACGTTCTTCATTTTGGTGTAAAATATCTTATGCTGCCGACGAAAGTCCATCACGCTTAATTTATCGGTGCCAGTATCCCAATGGGTAGCGATGTGGATGAATTCGTCGAGCTGCGCCCTAGTCTTGAGGTTGGCCATAGTCGCGGGGGGGGTGAAGGTGCCCAGTTCTGAGTAAGGAACGCCACAAAGCTTCATGTAGAAGGCATCCTTGTGTTGTTCGATCTGCGCGTCCGTCATGCCACCCCCGGAGGCCGGGGAGGGGAACGACAACGGCCCCTCGACGGGATTGGTGAACTTCATCCTGGCCACTTGCTCGTCGTTGAAAGTACTATCCCCCCCCCCCTTCCGCTTGCGACCGCATTGTCCTTGCGACTGCTCTAATGGTGCGGCTGCCTCGTAATTTTTGGTCTTTGAGTATCCGGAAAGAGCGCCCGTCGCCCAATCGAACAGTTCCCTCGCCGTCTCCAGGCGATCCGTCGCGCGAGCGTGGTCCTCCTCCGCGGCTTCCAGCTCGGCGGTCACACCCCGGAGTGCGGAGATCAAGGCTGCATCGCGCTCCGACGGGTCAAGAAGACTCGCGGCTTGGGAGATGCGAAGCTTGTGATCAGCGAGGGAGGGTGGTTCCTCGGCTGGACCTAGAGAATCTTGATCGGCCATGGTTTTTAGATAAGGTAGAAGTGAAACAAAATAATATTACCTATTATTTTGTTACCTACTACTATTACTTTTTCGGCTCTGGCCGTCGACCGTGGAACAAGCCTCAAACACATCTCTTCCTAACAACTACTACTAGGTAGGTAGGTACATGCTCGTTGTCATAATAATAGTTCGTCGCGCGGAGGGCGGAGGGCGAGGTCTTGCGACAATTTTGTTCGGGAGATGTTTATCGCTGCGGCAATTTACCCATTATTGATCGCATCATGCAGCGGTTTTGGTTTATCTCCCATGCCGATTATCAAAGCTACGAATCATCGCTTCGTTCGTGATGTTTCCGTCACTGTAGCATCTACACGGAACAGTCATCGGGAAAATCGCCCGGTCTACACGTCAAGAACAAGTACAAACCCATCGCTGCTAGTTTCGTCGGCATCAGCCAGTTGTAATGATGGCAGCATCAGCAGTGATGCCGAACGATCGCCATCAGCGAGACCAAATTGGGCGTTGCCCTGGATGCCAACATGGCTCATCACTCTCAGGCCTCGCACTCAGTTCCTCATTGGGCTGTGCCTATACGTATTTCATCTACGAATACTAACACAGCATCAATTGACGTTTCCCTTTCAGCTCATACCCAACGACGAAGGTTGGTTTCAAAGCATAGGATTGGATAGTCTCGCAGGGATGATGGCATTTGGGGGCTTGGTCTGGTTGAGAAAAAGCTCGGTGGAGCACACATCGTCATCCACAGGTAACAGTTCTATCGTGGCGGTCCCTCCGATCTGGGCAGATCCCACGATGTCTGAGGCGCCGTGGAAATTGAGATCTAAAGCGAAGAAAGCGAAGAAGCGAGCGAAGAAATCTGAGGACGACATCGTTGAGAAAGAGCTACATCCACGGTCGACCTCGATTATAGCATTCCTCCTGCTCACGGTGGGCTACTTCTCCACTGGGAGGTTTTCGCTACTATTCGAAAATACGTTATACGCCGCGGCCGGATCCGGCCTTCCCCTAACTGTTCCGATGCATCGAAGTTTGGTGGTATTGCTCGGTCACCTTGCGTGGGTCATTGTCGGTAGTGCTATTCTAGCCGTGGTCTTGAGTCCAAAGCCATTCTTTGGGGGTGGATGGACGACGGCGCTAAAGAAGGATGATTCGATTGACAATGAATCAAAGACGAGAGTTCTTAGATCTCATCGGTGGTACACGAATAAATGGGATACGTACTGGATCTGGTGGACGATCGGCGGATATTTCGTATCCGCGTGGCTCTTCAATATTGCCGATTTCGTCAATCAGATCGTACTACCGCCCTACCTCTTCGCTCAGCAAGCAGAGGGCGTGGTGTCCCAGCTCATCAATCCCGAGAATAATGACTTCCTTGCGTCCTTGGTGGGTTACATTGCCCCTTGCCTCAGCGCACCTTGGTGGGAGGAAGTGCTGTACCGTGGTTATTTGCTACCCGCGTTGGGTCTCTTTATGGGGTTTTGGCCCAGCGTATTTGTTAGTGGTATACTATTCTCAGTTCACCATATGAATGTCATGGGAGCGATACCGCTGATGGTTCTTGGTTGGCTGTGGGCAGCCTTGTACGCGAAATCCGGCAACCTATTAGTTACCATGTTGATTCATGGGATGTGGAATAGCCGGGTGTTCCTTGGAAGTTGGTTGGGATTGTAGCGGACCTTTTGTCGAGTATAGGGGGGGAGGGGGTTATTTCGTTAGGAAGGAGGCAACATGCAGTGCAATAGGCAGACGTTCGGGTGTTAGCATCCCGAATGACGTCTCCCGGGCGGGCACTGCGGCGCCATTTGCTACACAGCGATAAGTAATTCGTGTCAGCAGCACTATTCGTTTCATCGACATGTTAAAGAACACGAGGCTAGGATAACATATTTTTCATCTCGTGATTTGGCATCAGAATCACACATTAACTGCCATACAAAATCTAATTGGCCATACACTCCGCCATTTCGTCCTTATTCCGTTCATCCCTCTAGATTGTCTTCCCATCGATTTCATTTTTGTATATGGACGTTTTATGAGCCATCGGTGCCCTCTCCACTGCCTTTCCGACGGGCTTGACAATCCCACCCCCCACCCCCCCACCCCCCCCACGCCAATACTATTGTACACAATTTATTCAGGAGTTATGAGTCGAGTCGAGGGGGGAAAACAAAGAGCGACATTGTGCCATCGTCCGATACTCGTGATTTAACCTCGACATTCTGTGATAGTAACGTCGACAGTCGACGTATATCGACGATCCGCGCAGATCCTTCGATACGTCAAGTGGTGGTCGACTACCAAACGCGTGCGGGAGGTAAGCACCGTCATTTTCGTCCCTCATCGTCCTGATCGTCGTCGTCGTCACGACGACCGGCCGCGACAATCACGTAAGTAGGAATAAGTACTCTACACACACCATACTGCATCATACACACGTGTGATCACCCCACTATATGTTCTCCACGTCGTCACATTCCCGTACTAGTTCCTCCCTATCCTGATCACACTAGATAGGAACCTAACCTAAATATATATATCGTAGTATTATTCAAAAAAATTGACAAGAAAAAAAATAGAGGAACGGCCCTCCTCCCAACGCGGGGGAAAACGGTTCGGTCAGCTTTTGCCAGTTTTGAGAACAACAAGACTGCCGGCCGGACCCACTTCGAGCAAGCAACATACCTATATAGTAGTCGTCGGAGTGAATATTTTAACGAATATATCCCCAGCGACGTCTGCCTTTTACTTAAATACATACTGCGCCCGGTTATAACTATAATATACGGGGTGATAAAAATGACGAAAGACGCAGCGATCGCGTCGTCGTCGCTCGCGGTGGAAGTCCCCCCCCCCTCCCCGAGAATAATAAGGCGGAGGCGGCGGCGGAGGAGGCGGCCGTTGATGCCAGCCATTGTCGCGTTCGTCGTTGTGGCCATCGCGGCGTCATCAGTGCCCTCCCCCTCATTGTTCGCGGACTCCGCCAGCGTCGTCGCCGCCGCGGGCCCCCCGCCGTCCCTGCGCAAGGGAGGCAGTCCGAAGGGGGGGAATGCCGTCGGGACCCGTCGATCGGTTCGCATAGTAATGGGCGCCGACGTTCCACCACCGCCTCCCCCCGCGGTGAACGCCATAGTCGCCGCGGAGGGATACGTTCCGTTCTTCGGCAGTAGCGGCCACGATGGAGTCGGCGGTGATGCCGGCGCCGCCAGGGGAGGCGCGGCGGTGATCGTCCAGCCGGATTTCGCATCGCCATCGAGGGGGGGGGGAGGAGTAGTCCATCCCTGGCCCAAGCCGGAGGATTCCCCCATGATACCATCGAACGCGAGGATGACCTCGGCGTCGTCGACGACCGACTCGGACGTGCCCCCCCCGGCGGTGAACGCCATAGTCGCCGCGGAGGGATATGTCCCGCTCTTCGGGAGTAACAGCGGAGGCGAAGGGGGGGGATGGGATGGGGTAGGTGGAGGGGGCAACAACGACCACAATAACGACGACAACGTCGGATACGAGTTCCGCGAGTGGCTGAAGACTGGGCGGTTGCAGCAGACGTCGCGACGGCAGCGGCTGCCTGCCCCCCCCCGATCGTCGACGGGGGGGGGGAAGAAGGTCGCGCACGTCGCGTCGTACATGATGCCGTCCCCCCTCGAGGACCTGGACGTTACGTCGGGTAAGAGCGTCGTTCTCCGTCCCATGGGGAGCGACGAGACAGGTGACGGGAACATCGTGAGATCGCCTCCGGTGGGCGTTTCTTCCGTGGTCGACGGGACGAAATCCGAAATGACCGGTTCGAACGGCAATCTCGTCGTTTACTACTACGATCCGGCGGCGCTAACGGCCACGGCCACGACGGACCGGGGGGGAGTGGAGGCCGAGGAGGCGCCGATGCCGGAATTGACCCTGCCGGACGTTGTTTACGATGAATCCGGGACTCCCTTTCGACTTGACAGCGTACAGGAGGAAGAACGATGTCTACCTGGAGATCAAGCCGCGGGGGACGGCGTGGGGGAACGACCGCGGCAGTCGCATGGCGGGATCGGTGGCGGATCGTTGGAGGTCCGTACGGGGAAAGCTGGCGTCCACATCGTCGTCGTCGTCGTCTTCTTCGTCGCAGGACTCGACGATGACGACCTAGACGTCGGGGGCGGCGGATCCTTCTCGGGTAGCGGCGTCAGGGGCACCCCCGGCGTACGGAGGGGGGGGGCGCGTACGTACGATCACAAGAAGTACGACGTCGACACCGGCGGCAGCGTCGTCAGCGGCAGCACCACCCTCCTCTTCGACGCCGCTGTGAGCGATGACGCGTCGAACCTACCATTTGGGACCCTCCTTGGGGGGGGGAGGAAGGGCTACGGAACGAATGACATCGGCGGCGGTGGAGGGGGGAATTTGCACTGGCGGGGGGATATGGAGAAGTTTGATGTTTGAAAGTGAGAGATAGAGAGAGAGAGCATCCCCCACACATTACTAGCAGACTACGGATGGAGCACCTCATTTCGATTCCCCCTACACCGTCGCTTTTTTGCGCGTCTATTTTTGTGTGATGATATGTGTGCTTGGGTGGATTATTGCGCATGTGCATGTTTTGAATTATTGAAGATTGCATATAATTATAGTTTAGATGAAAAGTCATTGTTTCTCTGCATTGATTAATTGAACAATGTTAGCTTTCAGTGCATTGATTTCTTCCAATGGTAGAATCCATCATCGCTGCTGCTTGGCAGCGCTTTATAAGTTGAGACCCCGGGATTGATATTATGATCGACTCGGGTTGAATTTTTGGTAGTCCAAGGAAAATCCATTCTCAACGCACGTACAATTAGGAGGAGGGGTGGGATATTGGCATTTTTCCTCCATCCCTCACGACGGATGAACGAATGCCACGACGACGTTCCCGCGCGGTCCATACATCACGCGAAATCGTGCGTGCGTCGAACTCCAATGCATTCGTAAATCCGAAAACTTCCCCCCTCGTTTTGTTTTCTTGTGTATATATTTGACGACCTTTTCATTCCTCATCCGTGCGTGAGCGGATCGACGGCGCGCTTCTGGGACTCTGCCTTCTCCCTCAGGGCGCTCGCGAGGTCACCCGACCGTCGCGTCGTGGACGATGACGATGACGACGACGACGACGACGACGATTGCGACGAGGCAACGCTTCCCCCCCCCGACGTGGATTCCCCGATCGTCATCGTCGGGGGTGGACCCACGATGCCACGATCGTCGGGAGGATAATCACAGCCGAACGACATGCCCTCCAGAGATCTCCCGAACGCCTCCAACGGGTCCTCCCCCCCCCCCCGTAATCGTCCTCCTCGGCAAATGCGTCCCGGAGACGGAAGGTGGCGGCGAGATACGGTGCGAATGCGAAGGTCGCCGCTGCTGCATTCGATGCAATGGAAGAGAATACGTCTCGTCGACTGGTCTTGAGAGATGGACGAGAGAAGAGTTTGGAAGTCGATGACGATGACGATGACGATGACGACGATGACGAAAACGAAGATCGACCACGACGCTCATCCTCATCGGGAAATGCCGCCTCGCACGGCAATCGCATTGAGACGGTGCGGCGGGGGGCAGGCGAATCGAGGACGAACGCCGAAGGGGCGGGCGGGGCGAGGGTGAAGATGAGTACTGAAGAGGCCGCGGCGAGGTTCATGATGATGATTTTCTGATTTCGCCTCTGACACCATTTATATCGTACCAACGTCATAGTAGTACGATACTGTTGGGGTACCTCATTCTTCATCTAAACCCACCGAGATAAATCATGGCGGGAAATATCTTATCGTACCTCCCAGATCTTCTCAGAAGAAGAATATTTCGTGGCCAGACCAGCCACATCACCTCCCAGTCTCAGAGTAGAATCGAACTCTCATAATTCGATAAATATCTCGATTATCAATGTCTAATCGGCTATTCGAATCATATTATTCGACATCGCTTCAACATATTTATCGAATTACCGGGTGATCAATTTATCCCCGACTCTTCTGTGTCTGCTTCGTTGCTCAGTCGTCGCGCACGTAGCATATATGCCGAGGGAGGTATCGACTCGCCTCTCTGCCGGCCAATCTCCTCATCGTGATCATCACAATCATATCCCTCCATCTAATTAATCATGGGGGAAGAAAATAAACCCAAAATCGCCGTGGGCAGTGAAAACAATAACGCTGACGCCCAAAATAAAAAAAATCGCAACCGCCATCGCTGGAGCCAAGGACAACACCAAGGCGGGAAGTTCAAAGGGAAGACCAAGGAAATTGAATTCGACACGTTCGACAACACCGGCCAACACGATGCCGCACAATTTAACAAGTCCCTCAAGAACATAGCCGATTATCTGCAACTCAATCATGGGAATGATGTCTCTGAAGCCGTGCGAAATCTCACACCCGTAAACATCACCGTCCCACCCCAACCGACCGGGGAAATCGATCCTAACGATGCAACCAAGCGCCTTCCTGTCACCGAAGTCGACCTTTACCTCTGGAAACGCGCGCACACCAAATCACAGGACAGACGGGACAAGTACGATGAAAACATGGCCAAGGCATATATCATCGTCTTCCACCAATGCTCTCCCTCCCTCAAAAACGACCTTGAAGCCTCGACCATGTTTGCTGCAATCTGGAGCTCCCAAGATGTCATCGGGCTTCTCAAATTGATTCAAAGCCTCTGCTGCTCCTACGACGCCAAGACTCAAGGGGTGATGGCAACGGTTGCCTCATATAAAAAACTCTTCACTTACTACCAAAAAGATGGTGTCGATAATCATACCTACCATCGGGAGTTCGTGGCGCATGTGGAAACCCTTGAAACCTATGGTGGGATTGGGGTGGTGGGTGTGGTCCCTACTTTTCTGACAGCAAAGATCAACGATCTCGCGGCCGAGGGCCTTATTGCGGACCCTACTAACCCGACAGATGCGGAACGTGCCCTCGCCATTTCCTCCGTACGTGATGAATTCCTCGCTGCCCTCATGCTCAGTGGCGCACATCGCGAACGTTATGGGGGCCTCCGGACCGACCTCAAAAATCAATTTGGATACGGGGATGATCGTTATCCCAAGACAATCGACAGCTGTCTCTCTCTCCTCAATCGTTGGCAACCCACCAAGGACTCCCAACCCCCCACACCACGTAACACACGCCCACCAGCGAAAGCTGCCGACAAGGACAAGGTGGATGACGAGGCGTTAGTCTTCGCCCAAGATGGTAAGAAACCATCCACCGATGATTCCTCCTCCAGCAGGGGTTCCGCTCGTTCCGTCACCAAGACACCAAAACACCAATATCGCAATGTTCGCTGCGGCACATGTGGCGAACTCGGTCATACGTCTCACGTGTGTCCCCATAAGAAACCTCCTGCCCAAGTTCACGCGATGACGGCTGATACTGACGACGCCTCCGTTGGCAGCGATGCCTCCAGCGTCATCATTCTTACACAGAATCACGGCGGTCGGTCCTCCATCGACCCCAACTTCCTCCTCCTCGACAGTCAAAGCACGGTCAACCTCTTCTCGAACCCGACTCACGTCGACAATGTTCGCCCGGCTCCTCGTCCGATCCAAGTCCATTGCAACAACGGGGTGATGCCAACCAACAATGTCGCGGATTTTGGTTCCAATGAAGTTTACCTCAACGAAAACGGCATTGCGAATGTCCTCTCCCTCTTCCTCCTCGGGAAGAAACACCATATTACCTACAATAGCCACGACCGTGGCGGGGTGTTCAAAGTCCACACATCCCAGGGGCTCGTCGAATTCAAACCTACCTCGAACGGCCTCCATGCATTGGACCTCACCGATCAGCCTGGCGCAGCACATCTGTTGGTGACCACTTCCCACACCTCAGCCTCGGACCCTCCTTCATCCCTACCCTCGGCTTCTCCGCCCGCCCAGCTCCACGTTGTCAAAACGGTTCATGAAAACTATGAAGGTTTCACCAAACAACAAGTCCAGCGTGCTAACGAAGCACAACGCATTATGCTCATGACCGGGGTCCCGATGGAACGTGCGTTTGCCAACATGGTACATTTTAACCACTTGCCGGACTGTCCCGTAACTACTGATGACATTAAAAATGCTCACCTCATCTGGGGCGATGACCTTGCAAATAAAAGGGGGAAGACGGTCCGACGAAAGCCCATTCGGGTTGAATTAGATCACGTTGACATTCCGGCAGAACTCCTCACAGCGAATCGATCGGTCACCCTAGTAGCAGACATCATCTTTGTGAATTCGGTGCCATTCCTCGTGTCCGCGTCTCGTAGCATAAATCTAATCACGATCGAACATGCGCCAGAACGCACTGCCTCCCGCCTAGGACATCTCCTCCAGCGAATAATCAACGTCTACTCTCGTGCTGGTTTCCATGTCCGCGCCATTCTGATGGACAACGAATTTGAGAAGGTCCGTGATCACGTACCCACGGTCGACATAAACACCACCGCGGCTGGAGAACATGTGGTTGAAATCGAACGTTGCATACGTACCATCAAGGAACGTTGCCGCGCCATTCTATGTACACTCCCATACAAGGCTCTTCCAAAGCAGGTTCTCATTCGGCTTCTTCACTTCGTGGTGATGTGGATCAACAACATGCCATCAGCCACCGGCATCTCCTCCCTTTATAGCCCCCGTGAACTTATCCTTCGCACGCGCCTCAAATACAAGCAGCACTGTCGCTCTCCCTTCGGCTCGTACTGCGAGGTCCATGAGGATAACAGTCCCACGAATTCTATGGCACCACGAACAACCCCCGCTATTTGCTGTGGCCCCACTGGCAACCTCCAAGGCTCATACTATTTCTTTAGCCTCGTCTCGGGACTCCTCATCAAAAGACGTCTCTGGTCCGAGCTCCCCGTCCCGGATGCCGTGATCAAGCGTCTCGCACACTTTGCCGACAAATCAGACAGCCCTCATGGCATTGTCTTCGCGGATCGACACCGCCGACCTTACGATTGGCCCGACACTAACATCGCTGGCTCGGATGATGCTCCATCGGTCGCGCTTTATCCGGATATTCGTGCCGACATTCCGGGAGTGCACCTGGCACCCCCTCCGTCACCACCATCTTCGGCCCGTGATGAGCCTCGTGCCGATTTTGACTGGGAACAAATGGCCGACGACGCCCTTGCCAATGCTGATATTGATGACGCAGAGGCCCTACCCCCACCCCCTGAAGTTATTGTCATCGATGACGATGATGATGTCCCTTTGCCTCCGCGCATCAAACAAACCCTTGATTATCTTCCAAAAATTGAGCCCGTTCATGACCCGCCTTCGCAACCTTCCTTCTCACATTCTCCTGACCTTTCGGTCCGTCGCTACCCAACTCGTCAACGTAATCTACCACAACGACTTCATGACTTCCATCTCTTCACGACAGTGGCAGATGATGTTACCACCAAATACCCATATGTCAACGCACGTGGAGACACGGTTGATCTTGCCATCATGGACGAAAACCATATCGCACATGTCTGCCACTATGTAATGCTCCACTGCGCGGAATCTACCTTTGTTGGCAATCCGAACAACAAAAAACAATATGGTCTCAAGGCCGGCCTCAAACTTTTTGCGGACCGCGGCAACGACGCCCTCATGAAAGAACTCCGTCAGTTCCACGTGCTACGATGTTTCTCTCCGAAAGACCCTACAACTCTTTCCCGGGATGACCGTCGCAATGCTTTATCATCCCTCATGTTCCTCACCGAGAAGCGCACGGGTGAAGTCAAAGCTCGTGGATGTGCTGATGGTAGCAAACAACGTACCCACATTCCAAAAGAGGAAGCAACAGCACCCACGGTCTCTTCGGACGCTATTTTCCTTCAAAGCACCATTTTCGCCCATGAACAACGTGACGTCGCAACCTGTGATATCCCCGGTGCCTTTCTCCAAGTCGACAATCCAGATTATGTCCTGATGCGCCTCGATGGCGTCCTTGCGGAACTCATGGTAACTATCGCCCCGAATATCTACCGCAAACACATAACGACAAATGCGAAGGGGAAACCCGTCCTTTATGTTCAGCTCGAAAAGGCCCTGTACGGCATGATGAAAAGTGCTCTTTTATTTTATCGTAAACTCGTTGCTGACCTTCGATCCATCGGTTTCGATCTCAATCCTTATGACCCATGTGTTGCAAATAAGATGATTGGCGGTCATCAGATGACGGTATGCTGGCATGTCGATGACCTCCTTATTGGTCACAAGAATCCCGATGCCGTCACTCGTCTCACCCGATGGCTCCAACAACGATACGAAACTCCGCACAAACCCCTCAAAGCTACAAGAGGTCACCTCCATGACTACTTGGGAATGACCATTGATTTTTCTACTCCCGGATCTGTCACCTTTGCCATGGACAATTACATCAAAAAGATTCTCGACGATTTCCCCGAACAGATTACGGGAGTGTCATCTTCTCCCGCTGCGGATCATCTATTCAAAATTCGCCCGCCTGAGGAAACACGCCCTCTCCCGGAACCTCAAGCCCTCGCTTATCACCACACCACTGCTCAGCTTCTTTTCCTCTCCCGTGTTCGTAGGGATATACAAACAGCAGTCGCCTTCCTCACCACACGTGTCAAACATCCCGACGACGATGACTGGGGTAAACTTAAACGAGTCCTCAAGTATCTCTCCGGCACGCAATCTCTCAAACTTACCCTGTCAGCGGATTCTCTTTCCCTCCTACATTGGTACATTGACGCCTCCCATCAAATTCACGATGATTGCAAGGGACACACAGGTGCCCTCCTTACTCTCGGTGCCGGCGCCATCATCAGTTCCTCAAACAAACAAAAAATCAACACCAAAAGTTCGACTGAAACGGAACTTGTTGCGGTACATGACAAATCGGGGGATGTTCTCTGGACACGTCATTTCCTCGAAGCTCAAGGTTACACCATTTCGGAGAATATCATCTTTCAAGATAATATGAGTACCCTCTCCCTCGAAAAGAATGGACGTCTCTCCAGCTCCAAACGAACAAAACACATCAAAGCGAAATACTTCTTCATCAAACACTATTATGATACGCAGGAAATCAACCTTCGTTTTTGTCCCACGGACCAAATGTGGGCTGATGTCCTCACAAAACCCCTCCAGGGTCTCAAATTTCGTCAAATGCGGGCCTTTCTCATGAATTGTCCCATTAACTATTCAGAGGATCCTCCTCTCATCGTTACGTCTCCTCATACCTCTCGCTCTTTCATTCCGATGAAGCCCCGAATCCCCTTGATCGCACCTTCATCGCGGGAGTGTGTTGGGGTACCTCATTCTTCATCTAAATCCACCGAGATGAATCATGGCGGGAAATATCTTATCGTACCTCCCAGATCTTCTCAGAAGAAGAATA
>JALLPB010000086.1:0-26130 GCA_036939975.1 Cyclostephanos tholiformis | reverse complement strand
GTAGACATCAGGTTTATAGCCCACAGAGGAGGTGCGCACAACCATGACATCACCATGCTGAAGTGCATAAAATTCATCAAACCAAATGCGATGGTTGCGATGGGAGTCGTAGATAGGAGGACAGCTATTCAATTATATAATATCTTTTTGTAGGAATTAAGAAATTTGGGTGTATGCGGCTGTACATCATAGCGATACTTTTTCTCGTAATTACTTCTGCAGCGCATTGTTAAAATGGCATATCCGACGGTGGTATTGATTGGAGCGTTGCCAAAATTAATTATTTGTGTTTGCGATGCACAAACTTCCATTCCCAAAATTAATTTTGTGAGTTGACACTGACTTTGTCTGTGACTCACATCATGCATCTGCAGCCCAGCCCCTTGTGCGAAACTCCCATCTTCCAAACATACCTTTAACAAAAAAAACATCACCATGGTGAAGCCATTCATCATATCCTATGCATGGCTATATAATTTTTAGCCACCCCCTCATTGCAACCTATTCGTGATGGACTGGTCGAGGGCTCTGTCGAAGGATTTTATTGAATTATGCAAATCGGCTAAAAAAAATTAATTAATACACTAATCTTTTTTATTTCATTTTTTTACCACCTCACAACTCGATTGCCCCGGAATTGATGTGATCACACTCCCCTCATGTCCCTGTCAGGTCATGCATCCTGTATGATCCCCCCTCTGTCGTGCCTGTTTGTTTCTGGTTAGTTGTTGTGTTGAATTTGTCATCTGATGCCGCCTAAGGCCACGATCATTTATATTTTCTTATTTTTTTGTCGCATTATTTGCCACCCCAAATGACGGGAAATCATTCCCCCTATGTTCTGCCGCAGTCTCATCTCATCATAATACCTCTCCCTATCACCAACACTGTCTTTGGTTGGTTGATGTGTGTCTCTTCATCATTTGGTGGCTGTCTACAGCCACGGAATGAATTTTTCACAAATTGCCATCAAAAATGACGGGTATTATATTCCCCCAATGTTCCACTGCAAAATCTCATCAAAAATACCCGCCCCATTGCTGGTACTATTTTTGATTGGTTGTTGCATTGGTTGGGCTAGGGGCGGCTGCCTAAGGCTGAGGCCCGGTCACCCAGTTCATTCTTTCTCTTTTTCATCGCCCCATTTGCCGCCCCAAACACAGGATTAAGTCACCCCCATGCATTCTGCCTGGGTGGCATCTCATCACCATTGTCCCCCTCCCTGCTGCAGCTGACCTTTGGTTGATTATTGTCTAATGACAAAATGGCAGCCACCTAAGGTCAAGTTGGGATTTTTGACCTTGGCATATCCTGAAATTTGCGCTTCAGGGATTCAGCCACTCCCACTCAGTACTACTGATAGGAACCAATTCCTCAGCAGTCTCTGCTAGGCTCTCAAACTCGGTGGCGATGAACTTATAGCCGCTCTTTCCCCCCGCCATGGTGACAGAAGAGGCTAAATACAGAGGAGGCATGGCGGACAATTTTTTTGTGTTTGTGATACACAAAATTTTAGTCCCAGTCAACCAGTCTGAGGGGTCTACCAAATTTTTGTGTTTGTGATTTTTTACACTTATATTGGCAAGTTTGAGCGTGATTTAAGTGTATTTGTGATGGGTTTAGCGAGACTAATGTGTATCACAAACACAAATTTCATTTTGGGAATGCTCCATTACCATAACAATACAACAACAACTAAATTAGGTATCATTATTCACTACCTAGACCAGTTGAACCATATAGGAGTCTTCATATGCCGAGGGCTTTTGGCCAAACAGCTTCACAGTCAGGACCACTGGAGAGGGCTAGTCTCCTTCCGGGACTTTCACCCAGGTACGTATGGCTATGCAGCCATAAAACTGTTGTTTTAAGGTATGCCCTCTCTAAGGTGAGTCCTGTGCCACAGCCACTGTGTGATGTTGTATTCCCTCTAACCTACATGCTTCTCTTACAGCTCTGATCATGGCTAGGAGCCAATAAGTCTCCTTTGTACCTGAGGTGTCCTCCAGGTCCCCTAAACTACATGCTGCTAGGTAACTAGCCTCTAGTAGCAGCCCCTCTGTCCCCATCTCCATTTGTAGTTCTTCCTTGCGCTGGGTGGCTATTGTCCCTGCAATCCTCTAGTGTACTTGAACGTTTCAGCACAACCATTGTTCATGTGTGATCTCCAGTAGTCGGGTTACAAGTTCTCTACCCCATTGTTCTGTGGCGCTTGTTGTCCCAAAATGCTCTAATGTGTATGCTAGATATGTCGCATTTCTTTGCATACCATTCCTTCCATAAATCTCATCCACCCTATTGCATCCTGCGCTCTTGCCATTGAATTATCCTTGCAGATATCCTCCGTTAGAACCCCACCTCTACCCATGCAGTAGTCATAAATGCAGTTTTGCAGGTCTGGGTCTGTTCCATGTTTCTTCATCCATTGATCAAGAAGCTTGATTGTGGATTGTAGGGCCTTGACTTGGCCTGCATGCATGCAGTGCAGGATATGGCTGTAAGTTTTGGGGGCTTGCATGCAGCTAGGACATAGGGGGCTGATGGTTGAACACCTCACTTGTTCTCTATTTGTCCCCGCAATACTCCAGGCCTGTTTTCATGCCCAGACTTGAAACATGCAAGGTACTGTTGTGAGCACGTCGTGTACAATTTTCCAATTTACTTTGGCAAATTGGGTATAGGATAGGATGCCCGACGTGTCGAATTTTGACCGTGCTAGGTTTTTGTGTGCATGGAATCAAATGCTGCCCCCTGTGTTGGAGGTCATCTTGTCTTTACCTGCCCATACACTGACAGCATTGAGTGGGAATGATTGTTGTCGGGGGAGCTCTTCAGACGTGAGTTGTAAAAGAACCCATTTGGCTCCAAAGTCCACTGCACAGTTCAATTGGGCTTGCTAGGATAGGGAGTCAAAGTCTGCACTATCGTCTTGGTGGGCTGGGACATGTGAGAATAATCGGTCAAAGGACAGTGATGAGCAGTGAATCATTATATTCTTGAGGATATTGGAGTGTCTGCATTTTGACCGGATGTGATGTGGTGGAGATTTTTTTCTTTGTTCAGGGCTCCTAGGCAGTCAGAATATATTTGTACCTGTCCTTGCAGGTCAGGAGAGACCTTGTTGAAGCAAAGGAGGATAAGCAGAATTGCCAAGAGTCCAAGCAGTTCACCTTGGTATGTGCAAGATGCCATAGATTGTTCCAGGAAGGCCCCCATCATCCTGACGCCTCCTCTGGTGCACTCGAATATGAACACACAGGAGTTCATGTTGGGCCAAAGTTTTCTCATGTATGAACCATCTGTCACTGCCATGAGGGAACTTGACCTGATTGAGTATGCTATCCATGTTCCCAAACCATCTCCTGATAGGCGCATGTCTGCCCACATCCATGTTTGTCCCCAATCTTCCAAAACCTCATGGAATGTGGAGGGAGCTGTGTGTATTGGGTGATTGTCCGTGTATGACAGTACTTTCACTATCCCGTCTTCTGTGGCCTTAACCAAGCACGGTCCACCTCATGGAGCTTGTGTGGTCCCTTCCACTGTGCGAATGAAGCAATTTGCCTTTGTTCATGCCCCTTCACCAAGGGCTGGTTCATAAAGATCTACCACTTCACCTCACAGGTGAAACAGCTGTGAGGACTTGATGTTGTACTGCCATTGCCAAATCTTGGGCCCCTCTATTAGATTAGCTCCAACGTGTAACCAGCCACCTGATGCTCGTATTTGTGGAAGGGCTTCTCTCCACAGCCGGAAGTCACTTGGGGCTGGGTCCTCTTTTGGGAAGATTAGGCTGGACCATTTCTTGTTGTACGGTCTTTGGTCAAAGTATTTCCTGTCCAGCATGCGGCCACTAGCATCCATTACATTGGATAGAAATATCACCTGTTGGTGAACTCTGACTTGGTTAAGAATCTGTAATGCCTTCGAGTCGTAGTTTAGGTGGATGAATTCCGCCATTAGCCAGGAGTCATGTTCACATGGTGGTTGGAGGGGGAGCTGTGCAATCTTGATATCAATATTAAAAATTGAGGCCTTCTCCCAGATTGACTTAAGCCAGGAGTGTGTGACTCAATGATGGCAGTTATTGTAGGATTCTGTGAAGGGTTGATGAGACATCCCCATTTTAATAATGAGGAGCACTAGTGATGTCTGCATGTTGAGACCGAGGCAGGAATGGCTGCCGTAATGCATTACAGCTTGTTTAGCTATGCAATGAGGCACTCGACAGCTGGGTGTGGGCAACCTATCCCATAGAAGATGGCTGCAAGCTACTACCTTGTTCCCCTTCTGGCAGGGCATCAGATGCCTCCCAGTGGATGGATCTCATAGAATATCTTCATCAGGCTTTTGGAAAGTTCTTTTTGTGAGACCATCACCACGCCAAGGCCAACTGCTTGTCCAGCATGAACCACACACTTCTACGGCTCAGTTTTCCTGCAGAGACCATGTCCTTCCAGGCTCTTCCTTTTGTCTGCATGTATTTGATTGATCCCTTATTGCATCCTGAGGGGCAGGTAAACAAGCCTAACATTTTTATGGGCCCATTGATGCCAAGGTGCCTGATAGATCCCATCGTGCCATTCATTAGTGGAGCTGCTCCTCTGAACTCGTAATTGTTCTTGTCATTTTTGTATTCCTAGGTCCTGTCCTCCTTCATTGGAATGATATCAGGTGGAAGAAGCATTTGACCGGCTTTGAGGCACCCCCTGAAGCTATGAGTAATTTTCCCCAGTTGGTTATGGCCTCCTGTAGGCAGTAAAAGGTTTCATCTTTTAGTTGATCCTCATCCATCTTGAAGTGAATGAGGTCTGTGTCATTGATGTAGATAATGCCTGCTATGTGGCTCTTCAGTTTGGTGATTGGGCATATAAAGTGTGCCCCATGGCCATTCTTCTTATGAGCATTAATGATACAAATGCTGACCACTGCCCATCTTGCTGGCACGGCACTATTTCCTTGACATAGCCCTTGGGTTTTCATCTCAAGCTTCGAGCTGGCAAAGTCTGTGGAGTAGCCGAACATCTCTTGGATTGTTGTCAACATAGGCTCCGTGGCCGAGAGTGTGACATCAAATGCTTGGAATACTATCGATGCCATTGCATGGGCGATTTGGTTGTAGCAATTATCCATGTCAACTGATGCTATCCCTGCTGACCGGTGCGCCTTACGGATGATGTCATAAGTTAGGACTTTGGTGAGTGTGCCATCATCTGCCATCTTGTTGTGGTTGCTGAATACTTCCTTGCTAGTGAGTTTGTGCTTCCTCGCTTGTTGCAACATCTTAGTTCCAAATACCAACTTGTTGGTGGCATTAAAATCTGCCTCTATCAATAGTATTGATCACAACTTGGTGATCAATGAGCAAACAAACAGCTTCTGCAGCAATACAGATAGTCCTTGAGACCAGCTTTCTAGGACTAGCTCATGGTGAATTAAGAGTGTGGTCTTGAGAGCGTGGAAATGAGAGATGTACTCAGAGTTTGTTCCGGTGATACAGTGTCCAAAGTGGAGACCTGAAAACAAGGAGGAAGTTTTCTTCTTTTGCTTGTCATCTCCAGTGTGCAATGTTATCCTCCTTGGTCCTCCTGTCCTTCACGTGGGACCTGGACTGAGATGGGGCTACCCCCCATAGTCTTGCTGCATGTGTAAAAAATCTTTCTCCAGAAGGCTCTGTCTTCCTCTCTCTGTATAATTGCTATGATCTTTGTTGTTGCCTCCTCTCTTCCCTCCTCTCGAGCTGTTTTGGCTTGCTGGAGCAAGAACTTTTTCCAATACCTAAGACCATTTTTCCTGAAATAGCTGTTATGCTCATTGCAAATTGCTAGTCGTGTTTTCAGTTTGGCCACCGATATTTGAAAGGGGTGCTTGATACCATTCTTCCTCACTATCCTTTTTAGATTCCCTCTGTTCTTGTTGTGGCCAAAGTTGTACTGTAACAGTGATTTGTATATCTGCTCTCTCTTAATACATATGATTGATTCCGGGGAGAAGTAGATATGTCCTGATTTCAGCTTCCTGCATTATTTGCAGCATGCTTCATGAACTGTATGCTGTTGTTATCAACCCCAATGATATTTGACTGGACTTCTTCCTTGCTATTCCCTTCTGTGTGTGCTTCTCCCAGCTTCTCAATCAGCCTGTTCTGCCTTAAATTTTATTCTAGATTGTCAACATATCTCTTAACCATCTGTGGGAGCCAAGAGTTCAGCCAACGGGAGGCCACTTGTTATTCTCTTGGGGGGCCAATTCCTGTTATTGACAAGGTATGGATGTCTATTATAAAAAGTTGGTGGTCTCCAATGCCATACCCCGCTGGCATGATGCATGCGTTGGCGATTGTCATGTCCAGTGTGGTCCATATGCCATCAGTTGGAAGCTTTCCCCGGAAGAAGGTAGGGCCGATTCCCTGTGTACTTCCCCACCACTTTCACCATTCCTAGTCCTTCTGGATTGGTTAGCATCTTCCCAGTGTCTGTGTGTTAATGTTCTCGCTGGCGTCAAGGCAGACAATCAGTTGGTCCCTGGCAGCTCTCCAACCTCATAGCAGTTTCCCTAGGTCTTCCCTGAGCTTGACTCGTGGGCATGTGGTGTGGTCTTTAAGGTGCCATATCTGGTGTCATCGTTGTTGGGATAGCTGGTACTATTGTCCTGACGGTTGCTTCTGCATGGGTTGTACCCACAGATGATCCTTGTCTGGATCCCTGCGCTTCCTCTAAGGAGCATTGTTGTCCACAGCCCAAGCCTGATATAACTTTCTTTGATGCTGGGATGTCTAGGTATTCAGTGAGGGGGCCGAACAAGAGTAGTGCTGTGCCACCTTCTTGGGATCTGCCTATGCGGTCCACCTTGTGTACATTGTGTTCCACCACCAAGCGCATGCCCACTTCCCCTCCCTTGAAAAGTTGATTCCAACAATTTTTGTTGTTCTTGTGGCATAGGTTTTGCCGGTGTTTGTTATATGCCACTATATCTGCTCCTAGTTTGTCGATGAGGTCCTTTGCCTTGTCCAGCTTTTCATTCCCTCCCAGCCTATTGAGAAAACCTTTTACATTTTTATATATCAGTCATGTGATCCCCTCCTCCTTGCATCCTGGAAGTACTGTCCAGCTTTTCATTCCCTCCCAGCCTATTGGGAATACCTTTTGCATTTTCACATAGCAGTCATGTGATCCCCTCCTCCTTGCATCCTGGAAGTACCCTGTGTATATTGAGCACCTTGTCAGATACCCCCCATTTATCTATCTGTTCTTGCTGTTGTATCTCTTCACTTGATTTGAGGTTCGTCGTGTGGATGGTGCCTGTGTCTTCTAGACCCCAGCAGTGAGACCTTGCCTCTGTCTCAATGAGTTTCCCCTTCACTTGGTTTCTTGTCACCCTGTATTCCTATGCCTTGAGGACTAACATGTGGGTAGTCATATTCAGTCATCCTGGTTGGTAAATGGTGGTGCTAGATATGTCATTATTTAGTAAGTTAATTACTCTACTTGATTCTCCCCGATTCCTTAGAAAAATGGTGCCGGTTCTCCTCCCCTATGAAGAGTCTGCTAATGCTCGTCTTAAACCATGTGTGTCTAATGGAGCACCCATATTATTCCTCAATTCACTGTCCGTGTGGTATATGCCCCCACTTGTGGATTCAGAGTGGGCATGGTTGGCGACTATCCGCCATCCGCCGCACGCGTGTCCCCTTCCTTCTCCTCACTTGGAGCAGAAGCTTTAGCAGATGGCAAGGGAATGGTCTTCCTCATGGCTTCCTTGTTGGGGTTCATGCATGGCAGAATAGCCGGACTGGGAATGGCTGCGGAGGATGTTCCCTCACTATCATCATCTTCGCAGATTTCTTGAGGTGGTGGCCGTGGACAGTTGCAAAGCTGAGTGCGTCAGCATCTAGGTCAAATAGTATTTCTAGATTCTTGTTGGTGGCCTGTTTTGCAGTTTTCACTCCCATCTCTTTCAGGTCAAATGCATTGGACCACCTAGCTTATCATTAAACCTTCTCTTGTCTGGTGTGGTGACTGTCTTCATCTTGGGGTTCCATTCACACTCGTCGATCTCCTTAACCAGGGTTGGATCACATGTAGCCTTAATGAGGTCCATGACAAACTGTATGGAAAGGGAGGCATCAACCAAAAAATGAAAGAGGAAACCAGCAATGTGTTTGCTCATCATGTGAACAGGTCGCTCTGCCTCCGCACATGCTGGGATTTTTGCCAGAACTGGGCCCATTTCTTCCATCTTATGCAGCTCTGCAAAGACTGAGAATATTGAAGTAGGTGAACAAGACCATTTGGAGAGATACATTCCCCTCTCCATTGAATTTGAACTCCCCATCGAGGAGATGGATACCGGAGATAGATTATCAAGCCTTGGTAGTTTGTGTGCCCATTGCACCTTTCACCATCCTCTTGCCTTCCCCTGGGGTGGAGTTGGCATCCATTACCTTGCTAATCCACACTCGTTTTCCTAGGAACAGGGAGAGGAGATTGCATTCCTTTGCAAACTGTACAAGTTCCTTGAGGTACTTTTCATCCTCATTGTCGGTTTCAATGTGTAATACTTTCCTGTTCTCCCGTACATGGTATGGGATTTTGTCAAGGGCTGACACATTGAGGCCTTTCAGTCTGGGAACCTGAGAATGGATGGAGATTCCTGGGATCGGGCGGGGGTTGTACACCTCATCATCTTCGAGAACCATTATCTCAAGCTCTTTGATGTTTGTGGCGTCTTGTAGGATGGACCATATAGTCATGAGAATGATGTTGTAGGGGATACTGGTGAATACATAATAGAGGTCTAAGACAACCTTACTCTCCTGGGATTGTTGTTCTTTGACTTGGAGTTTCCCACTGCCATTGGCTTTGAATTTGGTTCTTATACTGTGAACGAGGGAGCGGGGCTCAAGGTTGGTTGCTATGACAAACATGAAGTAAATGACCAGGTTCTTGAAGGAGCTGTCCTTAGTTTTGTTGTCATGGTGTTTTTTTTTTGGATTATTCTCTTGTTTCCAGTCCCTCTTCTTCACAAAGATTCGGTTTCTGAAGGTGTAGGCATATTGTCAGAGGTGGGTGAAGTTAGTAGGGATGTCATCTTCGGTATTGGCTTTGATTTCTTTTTAGTAGTGTCCTGTTTTAATGGAGTAAGAGCAAAGTGGCTGTCCAGAATCTTCCCATTTGTTAGTAGGAGCTTGATGGCTGCAATGAACTCTTTGGGTTTATCATCCTTGGTTAGGGTGATAGCTGCTTCCACAAAGGTGCATGGGTGTAAATGTTTGTGTGATGGCTGGGAGATATTGAAGCTCTTCGTAGTATAGTGAGTAGACATTTTTACCGAGCTGACAACTGTGCTCCTTGTTTTCTTTTTCAATGAGAAGTTCTCAGAACATGAGATGTCGATTATTTTGTTGGTCGTTTTGGTGATGTCTTCAGTTTCTTTGCCAAAGGTCAGGTGATTAGGGCTAATGTCAAGTAGTCTTTCTGGGGGCTCATTGTCTTCTGCTTCTCTATTACTAGATTCTGCTGGGGGGGAGTCGATCATGAGTGTGTTGCCATGATAAAGGGTCAGTTCTTCTGTGGCATCTGCTATGTCAGACATGGTAATTGGGGAGATGGTAGGGGGATTGGTGGCTTTCATCGCATCTGCCATTTTCTTTTTCTCTTCCTCTATCCTCTCCTCTGCCCTCACTTTCTTTTTCGCTTTGTGAGTTCTCTTCTCTGCAGCTACAACCTTCATCAGCTCGTCTGGTACTGAATCATTGTTTTTCTTTGAGATTGCACAGATGCAAAGGTTGTGGTGTGGGGTTGTCGTCATCATTCTTGCTGGGTGTAATGTGAAAGCTTGTGTCGTCAACATAGAGGTTGATGGTGTATTACCAGTGTGGTGGGATGGGGGTAGCAGTAGAAATAAGTTCAGTGGGAGCGCTTGCATATCCATGGCAGAGATTGTCATGGTAGAGTGAAGTATTGATGGTGGCATGTGCATATCGATGGTGCATGTGGCAAGGTATGTGAGGAAAAATGTGTTCATGATGTTGTTGTTGGAGTCAATAGTCTGTGTCCTCGTCACTTTCTCCATCTTTGCACACAATTTGCCAGCCATCATCTGGAGCTCTGTCCACTTCTCCATCGATAAAATATCCTTCTTTGCCAAAAAGAATGCAGTCGACCCACTGTGAACCTCACTCTTTATTCCACTCTTTAATGATGAGGCAGGTGCTCCTGCATTGTTACCCTGTGTAGATCTGATCCACTTCCTTGAGGTGCTCCAGGACGCGACGCTTTTGCAGGGATTTTTTCTTGGGATGGGCCAATCTTCTGTGCGACACTTGACCTGTGTTGCTTGAGGGAGTGGGGTCTGGGGCAGGGTGGTTTGTGCTTGAGGGTGCGGAGTCTGGAGTAGGATGGTTTGGCATATTATGAGGATATACAGGAGGAGGGGACAGGCCATCATTTAATTGACCTAGGATCTGAGTGGCACATTGCAGTGACTAGGGGTGTGTAAGTATTTTGAAGTGTTTTGCCATGGGTTTTGTAGAGTTTGTTGCTGTCTGGGATTTTGTTTTTTTTTCTTTAAGTGGTGTTTTCTAATTCTTCCAGTAATGCTAATGTGAGCACGGCTGGTTCAGGAAGAAGTTCGAGTTAAGTGAGGCGGCGACATTTAAGGTCCCGCTGGGTCAAATCTGCTTCGTCTCAAATGGTCGGGGCAATGGGAATTTCTAGGGTGATATAACTGGTGGTAATGGACGTCAATAGCAAGTGGCTTAATATTGCGTTGGCTGTCGTCGCTGTATTCAATTGGTAAGGGTAAGCTAGCTTTTGAATTCCTCTGTAGGATTTGGTATGTTTTTGTAGTTTAATTATGTAAGACTGATAAATCTAAAAGGAAACAAGTCGGTTTTGGCGGGAGCGTTTGACGTACGAAAATTGCTGAAGCGTTACTCAACTTTGACCCCACACATATGTGGGAATCTGTACGACTGAAAAAAAATAAGAAGCCCTTGAAAAAAAGGATCTCGTTGGCTTTCGTTCGGTGTACCAGACAATTCGAGAGACCTTCTGGAAAAAGAGATATGGCAATTTTAGTCGACGTCCTACGCGGTCTGTCCGGATTGAAAAAAATTTCCCGCCAAATCCGACTTGTTTCCTTTTAGATTTATCAGTCTTATGTGTGAGTGACAGATCTAACCGATAAGTCATTTTCATAAATACAACATTACAATACCAACAAGATGACACTCCGAACTTTAAAATGTGGGCAGGTACTTCAAAATCTCGTGAATCAAGCCAAGACTGACCAAGCTGACCGAGGTGGCTCGCAACCCTACTACCACCAAACAATCATCATTCATCATGACGAGAAGAAATTCACTGCGCGACGAAGCACAACATCACGAACCGCGATGATATTATCAACCGCGGCGTCTTCTAAAAAAAGGTATCATCATGCAGAGTCCTGATGAGTGCAAGTGGCAACCGAACCATGATGGACTGACAACGACATCAAGGCCGACAACAACGCCTCATACCATGACGACGATTCCCGGCGCCATCCTTCACAACAATCTCACCACAAAGGTCAGCAACCTCACGCCCTCCAGCACCAGTAACACAAGGCCATCCCTCTCCGTTTCCTTCTCTGATGCCCATGCTGTCCATTTTTCCGACATAGGCGTAGATGACGGCAACAACAACAACAACAACAACAATTGTAGAGACGACGACGATGACTCAGATTACTTCGTACCTCATTTAATGAGGGCTTCGTCGCAGGACGAGGATGACGATGTCAACGGTAGCTTTTTCGATAACGGGAGCGACCACCCCACATCGACATTGACGTCGCCTAATAGAATCCCGCCATCTCCCGTTGAGAGCAGAGCAGAGGAGGGAGAGCTAAGCGATGGCACATAAACACCTAATTTGAAAGACAGTAGATAATGGTACTTGGATATATATTATTCCTGTGTGTCGTGTAAAGCAACATTACAATCGATGTATCAAGACCAATAATGTGGGGCCAATTGCCTCAGCCAAAGCCCGTTCACGGAGCTACAAGGCTTCGCATCCACGCCGCCGCGACTGCCGTCGTACGTCCGGCCGAAAACTATGTACTCCGAGCTCTCTCCGTACCTGTGAAGGACGCTCGACGGACTCACCGACACCGCGTAGTTCCCTCGCAGGCTGTAGTAGCGTCCGCCATCGCCGAGCCTTGCCGCGTTCGTGAAGTACCCAGCCGTTACGCATTTGCGTATGGCCTCGCTGCGCTCGTCGGGATCGTACACTCGCGAACCGACAATCTCCCTCCGTTTCGGACCAAACCACGAAGAGGAACTGGATCCTCCATTTCCACCGAACCGACGACGTAGGAATCTCGAGAGCTGATCCCTAACGTCGAACGCGCGCACGAGCGCCGCTCGATTCACGAAGCGATCCCGACACTCGTCCTCGGATAGGATTTTCCCGGAGTGATCCACGAGATCAAACAGGTGTACCGAGGTGACGTGATCACCGCTCCTATCTAGGACGTCGGCCATGGCGTTGTCATACGATCGCCACTGTCCTTCCGTGCGGGGTTGCCGGAATAGGTCTTTGACCTGAAGAACGGCGGAAACCGTGAGGACGTCCGCGACGATGAGCTTGGATATCATCGGGGGCGTATCCTCACGTCTTTCCATGTCCAGGCTCGCTAAAAGCATGCGAGACGTACGAACGTCCGTGGGGAAGTAAACCATCTCCATGCCTAGGTCAGTTAGCTCCGCGCTTTCATCCAACGCGCCGAGTGCATACAGGCTCTCGAGGCCGTGAGACAGAGCCTCGACGGTCGGTACGCTCATCAAATCGAATGACAGGACGTTTTTTACCCCCAGGGCCTTGATTGTCATAATCAGAGTCGTCAACTCACAACGCTGCACCTCCGGCGCTGTTTCGGCCTCGAGTCTATCATACGCGTCCTCGGAGTACAGACGGTAGCACCGACCCGGACGTACCCTCCCCGCCCTACCCGCGCGCTGCCTCGCGCTCGCTCTGCTTATCGGACATACGATTAGCCGATCGAATCCCGAATATGGATCGAAGAAGGGCATCTTGGCATAACCGCAATCGATCACGTGCGCGACGTTCGGCACTGTGACGCTCGCCTCCGCGATGTTCGTCGCGAAGATTATCCTGCGCTTGCCACGTCGTACTTCGTCGGTCGATCTGGGGAGGAAGACCTGGGATTGAACATTCGGGGGGAGCGAGCTGTACAGCGGCAGGCATGACGCGTCGTTGCCTCTTTTACGACGACGACTGCTGTCGCCCTTTATCGTCGTTGATGACGAGATGGCATCCTCGGCCATTTTGACGGCCGAGTCGACCTCTTCCCCCGTGGCGAGGAAGCATAGGATGTCCCCGCCGTCGTCATCGTCGCGACCATCGCCACCGCGTCCACCATCCTCCTCCAGTATCCGCAATGCTGTCTCGACAGTCGATTTGACGTAATCCGATACCGGCTCGTTGACGTACATGACGTCGACGGGATGCTGCCTCCCATCCACCGATATGATCGTCCCATCGGTCAAATCCCTGCCATCCTCGTCCCCTTCTTCCGCGTCATTGGCCGTCGTTCCATCGTGTATTTTTCCCCAGCGAGATTTTCTCTTTCGTTGTCGTGGTTCATCGTTTACGCCATCGTCGTTATTCTTCTCCCCCCCCCCCGTCCTCTTAATCGTCATCTCCTCTCTCCCATTCTTGCATTTTCGCCGACGTCGTCTACCGCCCACGAAATATTCCAAGAACGATTCGGCGTCCAGCGTGGCACTGCATATCACGATCCTCAATTGCGGACGCGCCCTCCGAATCTTCTTGACTGCGCCCAGGAGCAATTCCGTATTCAAACTTCTCTCGTGCGCCTCGTCGATGATCAACACCGAACAGCGCGATAACAGCGGATCGAGTAGCGTCGTTTCCCTCAATAGCCATCCGTCGGTGACGTAGCGTATCCTAGTGACGCCCGGGACGTAACTCGAATCGAATCGCACCGAATATCCCACGATCGACGGATCGTCCACCTCCGTCGATACCCTCATCGCCAGGGACGTCGCCGCGATGCGTCGGGGCTGGGTGCATATCACCTCCATGTCCCCATCGGTCCAACCGTTCTCGTACAGGTACTGAGGCAGCTGCGTCGACTTGCCGCATCCGGTCTCGCCCACGAGGACCAAAACGCCGTACAGTTCGATCGCGCGCAGGATCTGCGTTCGATGGGACGCGATGGGGAGGATGCGACGCTCATGGGTGTAGTGGCGATATACGACGTCGTTGGACATCGTCGCGGGAGTCGTCGAGTCGATGCCTACGCCGCCCGAAGACGATTCGATGCGGTGGTGGTATAAGTACTATTCGATTACCTTTCCTGTCAGGTCCGTTTTATGTTTGTAGGAGATATCGTAGTAGGTAGATACTTCCAAGTAAGTAACCATGTAGGTAAGTAATACTAGTATGATGCAATAGTACTTACTTTTTTACTTACTTACGCTATGGGTAGGTAGATAGATTAGGTTGGGGTATCCATAAGAGTAAGTACGTACGTGTCTACCTACTACTTCTTATCATAAAATAAAATAGAGAGTCGGGTTTTCCATTTTACGACACTCTCTCTAGAGGAGGGAAACGTCATACGTCATCATCCCTCTTTTGTGAAAAAAAATAGTGAACCAACAGGAACCAACACACAACCCCATAACACCCACAACCCACCACCCACGAGGCGGCAGCTTTCAAAAACCAAGTTATACCTACCTCAGAAGAAACAACAGGCAGCCACAAGACGGAGGTATAAATACAATGGTCCGACTGTCCACGGCAACCGCATGCGCCATCGGCTGCGTCGCCTCGTCCTCCGCCTTTCAGCTCCCGTCCGCCGCCACGTTCCGCCGTCAAATAACGACGTCGTCGTCGTCGACAGCGGCGGCCGTCGCGGATACGGGCGACTTCAAGTCGGAATCGGCGAGGAAGCAGATAGGCAACGATTCCTTCCTCAACAAGGACCTGATGGCGCGCGCCATGAACGGCCCAGGCAAGAAGAACGATTCTCGACTGAAGATCGGCATCGTCGGCGCGGGTCTCGCTGGATTGGTCGCGGCGATGGACCTCGCGGATGCCGGACACGACGTGGAGATGTTCGAACTGCGCCCGTACGTGGGGGGAAAGGTCAGCTCGTGGCTTGACAAGGACGGCAATCACATCGAGATGGGATTGCACGTCTTCTTCGGGTGCTATTACAACCTCTTCGGCATAATGAAGCGCACCGGCAGCTTCGATACTGAATTGCGCATCAAGGACCACGTCCACACCTTCGTCAACGAGGGGGGATCCCTCGGTAGTCTCGACTTCCGTTTCCCCATCGGTGCGCCCGTGAGCGGCCTACAGGCATTCGCGAGGACGGAGCAGCTCGGCATCGAGGACAAGTTCCACAATGCACTGCGTCTGGGGACCTCCCCCATCGTGCGCGCCCTATTCGACTTCGACGGCGGCATGGACATGGTACGCGATCTCGACGACGTCACCTTCACTCAGTGGTTCACCCAGCTCGGGGGCAGTCGCGGATCCCTCGATAGGATGTGGGATCCCATCGCGTACGCCCTCGGATTCGTGGATTGCGATCACATATCGGCGCGGTGCATGCTCACGATATTCATGCTTTTCGCGATCAGGACCGAGGCGAGCGTGCTTCGCATGCTCGAGGGGAGTCCCCAAACCTGCCTCCACGATCCGATACTCAAGTACCTGGACGATCGGGGGGTAAAGATCACGACGTCGACCGGATGTCGGGAGCTCGTTTACGACACCGACGAAAGCGGCAGGCCGACGAGGGTCACGGGGATCAGGGTCGGCCCGAGGGAGGAATTGAGGGAGTACGATGCTGTGGTATGCGCGCTGGACGTTCCCGGTATCAAGAAAGTACTGCCCCAATCCTTCCGCGATAACTTCCCGATGTTCGATAACATATACAACCTCGATACCGTCCCCATAGCGACCGTACAATTGCGCTTCGACGGTTGGGTCACGGAAATGAACGACGACGTGCGCATGATGGACGTATCGGGGGATCAGTCGAACGGTCGGGGAGGCGGCATCGATAACCTCCTGTATTCGGCGGATGCGGAATTCTCGTGCTTCGCCGACCTGGCGGTTACCTCCCCCGGCGATTATTACAAGGCCGGCGAGGGCAGCCTGATACAGGCGGTGTTCGACGAGCGCGCGTTCGCTAGGTCCGAGAAGCAGATCGTGCAGGATTGCATCGATCAGCTTAATCGTCTATTCCCGTCGTCGCGCAAGCTCACCTGCACGTGGAGCAACGTCGTGAAGCTCGGGCAGTCGCTCTATCGCGAGAAGCCGGGACAGGACAAGTACCGACCGAGGCAGGCCACGCCGGTGTCGAACTTCTTCCTTGCGGGTAGCTACACCTATCAGGATTACCTCGATTCCATGGAGGGTGCCACGCGAAGCGGACTCATGGTGGCCGACGAGATCATTGCGCGCGCGGATGGACCTGGGGGACTGAAGGATCTTAGCGAGAGGGCAAACGCCGCCAAGAAGGAGGCGGACGTCATCGCAGCGACTAGTATGGGGGGCGACAGAAAGATGAAGATCCCTTTCTTCGCTGCCATTGCTTGATTGGTGGGATTTTTTTGTGAGGGGTAGAAGGTATGTAGGTAGACATAATATCATAATATCGTAGAAATTGTATCAAACACCAATTCTAAAAACAAAAGAATAGTGAAGCAGTTGCTCTTATTCGATTGTAAAAGAGTAAAAGATAAAAGAATTCACCTGCAATATGATGCAGTTATTGTTAGTGTGTCTTTTATCCTGTTTACTTTTTACCCTTTCCTTGGTGCAACAGTTTTTATCCATGCAATGCAATCATCATATTCTTTATCAATTTGGACCCAATCACCATTGATGTTGTAGTTGTCTGCATCATCATCAATGCCATTGGATGATGATGACCACAAAAGTGCACTTATAACAATTGAGACAGGCCCTAACTAAGGGTTAGCTAAGGGTTAGGAATTAGGTAGCGTAGAAAGACTTGTGAACATGTACTAATTCCATTTTCAGAGGAGTTTTTGGGGAAGCGATTTTAGATTGTGTACACTCGTTGCCATGTACTGATTCCTAGTGAATTCCTAACCCTTAGTCAACCCTTAGCTAACCCTTAACTAACCCTTAGTAAGTAGTAGTGTTTCAATTGTTATAAGCACGGTAGTATTTAAGACCATGATGAATTCCTCTTACCACACTCAGTGTGCTGCTGTTGCTCATGAGAAGGTTGATGTTCTTCTCATTGTTTGTCATTGTCAATATCGCCAAGCTAGAGGAAGCTCAATGAACAGAAATATCTGCAAAAAGAGGTTCTCATTCCCTCTTACTAGATGACATTTTCCTCCAAGGAGATTGACAATTTTATTCTTGTCTTTGTCGGTGGAAATAGTGATTGTCCTCCTATCATCCCACTCAATCAAATCAAATGGTATTACTTACCTGTTTCTTCTCTTCATACACATGACTCACCTTCTCCCATGGTATGATGGTGCTCATCCTTTAATTAACTTGCCAAGGAAGATATCCCTTGACATCATCGGTCAATGTGGTTTGACCAAAGATATAAGTCTCTTCATGCATGTGAAAAGCTATGTCAACTACTTGCACACAGCGATAAGAATTATGTCTATACTGACTTTGGAAAAAGACTTACCTAGGCATGTGTTGGTCCTCAGGCATCAAGAAATAGCCAGAAGTACACACTTATCCATCCTTCATGAACCAACTCCAAACTCATCACTGTAAGTCCTTTGTCTGGCTCATGAGGCATACTGAAGAATCATTCAAGTACATTTCTGATCACGAATTCATTAAGTACAATTCAAGAGATTCTCCTCATCTATTGCATCTGCAACCTCCTCAACAATTTTTTTGAAGGAATTGCATTTGGCACTATTATCTTCCTTTGTTGTCATACCAATGCAGATTTTACAATAAGTATCTCTCAGGTCTTCTTGAAAGGTAAAGTAGAATATCGCCTACATGATGACGTTATCATTTATTTTTGCTTCAAACTTTGGGAGTCGCTGTTCCTTTACATCCATGTGATTACCTGATGCTCAATCCATTATTGCCTCATGTAAATTTACTCCCATCATGAGTTTTTAGTTTTTGTCCTTGTACACCCTTCAATATGATAACAATTGACAAAAATCCTGCAATCCATAAATTCCAGTTTTTTCAGAATAAGGCCTACCAGTTTACTGTCAAAACAACATCTTTCATCATTCTTCTTTGTTTGTTCCTCATCATATCCATGCAACATAAAATTTATTGCAATCCCTCATGGATTGCAGAATATTTTTTGTAATAACTAATGAATATCTTCCACTAAATTTAACACACACTTCATCTATTGGAAACAAGAATTGTCCATTGTAGTCTCCTTCACTATGAAGTTCTGTTCTTGTTCTATTGTTTGTAATGCATGCTGAGTAGCCATAACATCACTCTGTAAATCCAGATGATCTGGCAGCTAGATTAATAGGATATATCAAGAGAAAAATAAGAAAATAGATAAAGAGGGATTTACCCAATATGAGGGACTCAACAAGGTATGTGAGTTCTTTACCAAGTACGTGCAATGGGTTTATCCTGACACTGTTTGGGAATGGAATTCGAATATCCAACCAAATGTAGTGTGGTTCCAACTACTTATGCCGAGCAGCATTGCTTGGGCCATGCATGCCAATATGCTGAGCAAGAAAGGTGGGAGTATTGCCAGACCAGACCTTGTTAGACAAGATGTCTTTGGCCTCCTTCTTGACAAGCTAGAATGTTGGGACTTTAAGGTGAGAATTGCCCCATGCCCATTCTGTATTTTATGAAAGGGTGCAATTGTGGGGGCAATATCGCATCCTTGGGTGGCTGATTCAACAAGGTTGAATAATGTTTGATTTGTGTGAAAGGCATGCAGTCAGATCCCCATTCAATTGATTCACACATCTTGGAGTGTGGCTCTCCTGCACAATTACAGCCGGATGGACAATATAGGTGAGTGGGGAATTATGCAATCCTGCTTTCTTTCATAGGTAAAGTCCACCAATTCCAGGCCACCTGTCAACAGGGGAAATCTTGGTTAGCTAGACTGGTGCTTCCTTTTTATGCTCCATTGATGACTTCCACTGAATCAAAAAGCATTTGATCACCTCCCATGTCATGTTATCATGGTCCAAGTCCTGATCAATGTATGCATAAAAATCAGCAATCTTGAGCTCCTCTTTGAGGCGCATCTTGGACTTCACTGACACCTCAAACACCATTACCTCCATTAAATGTCCTATGGTGTGGTCAGCCATGCAGATGGCTTGCATGTTTGGAGGCGTCACAAGATTCATGAAGATTGCATCCTATCCATTGTCATCAAAATCCTTGAAGTTGTTAGGGATGATGATTCCTTCAACTGCAAGATGCATGCGGATGCAATTGATCAATGCCATAGAATCAGGGCCTTCAAAGAAGAGTGTCAATGCATCAGGGTTGAAGAAGATGGGAGGAATGGCTGGGGCGGCTGCCACTATGAAGCAAGGGCAAAAGTTTTTGGAAGCTTGACACCAATAATGATGGTGTTGAATTCATGGGTGTTTAGTTGTTTGCAGGCTCAACTGATAAAAACAAAATGTGAGCAAAAAGAAATCCATCCTATGGTAGGGAGGAATCCAATATTGAAATAGAAAACACTGCTCTAATATAATTAAAAGGAAATTCCAAAATTCCTCAATTGGTTTCCTGTTTTGAGAGGAGTCCATATGATTTGTCAATACTGGAAACTATTCAGGTCCAACCAACTACCACATTAGCGTGAAAGTGGCGAATTTCATTTTTAACATGTATACATACACAATTTGAGAAAACTCCATTTTATCTGAATGAAATTTTATTGGGCAATAAAAGGAAAACCAACTCAAGTGTGAGGGTGTTGGATTGTGGCCCCAAGCAAGCCTTCCAAGAATGATGAGGAGACAATGCCATCCTCACTCGATGTTTATGCCAGCATAGCAATGATTTTCAATGAAGCTGCATGCATTCCACAGGTAATGGAACATTTTTGGACCATGGCAAGCGGCTTGTCAGCGCAATGCAAACATTGTGTCCAGTGCTAAATGCTGGTGCATAGGAGGCGACTATTTGTAATAAAAATTCGAGTCATATCCATACATGAATTGGCCATAGGCAAGCAATAATTACTAAAGCATTTTCTAGGGATTAGACTATAGTATTGCAGTAGAAGCATTGAGATATATGCTTAGTGCATTTACTACGCAACAGCTCATCAAGGGGCAATCATTTCTCATGCAAAGGCAGAAAATAACAACAATGATGGAACAACGGATGCATGTCCACAACTGCCAGTTTGCCAATGGAGACATTTTAGCATGCTCATTAGGCAACAATCAACCATACATCTTTGCACTACAAATTATCAACACACAGTAAAGATAGCAATAACCACAAAGAGTGACCACATCTAGTGACTGAAGGAGTAATATTCTGAATAACACATGTGTATTTTTGAAACTCCATGAAAGCAAGATCCATGTGAAAGCCATTATGTAAAAATTTGTTTTAATTAATTTTTATTTTTATTCAATTGGCACATTACATGCCACATATTTAGTGTAAAAAATAAGAGAAAAGAAGTCATTTATACACACTTCTGAAAAATGCCATAAAAATATCACATCATTGTCGACCACATGTCCATCTATCACACGTTCATATCAACCTCTTTATTTAGCACGTTCTTGTCATTGAAGCTTTCAAATATACACAGTTTTGTTACTATTATGGTTTTATATCATGCTACCCTAATATTAGTATTTCAATTATCATACCCGCGTGTTAGTAGCTGGTAAACTATACACACGTGCAGATTTTTCTTTTTTTCAATCGCACTCAGTCCAATTCTTTCTCAGGCCATTTTTGGCGATTGAGCCCCTTCTTGCCTTGTTCAGCCCCAGCAATTCAACTGTCATGCCCACGCTTAACTGTTGTTAACATACATGACACATTTTTTGATTGGGCATCAAAAGCCGCACCTTTTCCATCAATTCTCTTCAATTGTCACCATCGAACCTTCTTTGCTTTACCGATATCACACTCATTGCTATTGCACCTGTTGCCTTGTACCATAAGAAATGTCTCGAGGACGTAAAACACAATCAGCGAGTCATCATCTGTCACCAGAAAAGGCAGCGGCAGTTACAAGGAACAACACCAAAAAGGGGAGGACCACTGCATCACATTCAGCAGCTACCAGCATTGAGAAAAAAAGGGAGACAGCTTTGCAGGGGGGGGTTGAGTTGCCACCAATGCCTCCTGCTCCATAAATGCAACGTGCATCCAAGAGGCTGCAGCTGACATCTACCACACCTACTAAAAATCCCCCAACTAAAACCAAAAATTGAGCAGAGCCGGCTCATTGTGAAGATACAGCACATCACACTGATTTCTCCTTTCCATCAAATACCAGAAGAAGCACCAGATCTGGGAAGAAACAGACATTGGATTTGCTGGAAATTTCCTATCCAAGAGGTAGACCGAGGGTACTTCCACAAACACTGAGGGACATTGAGGAGGAGGTTGGGGTTGGATTAGTTGACACTCCCGTTGCAGCAGCAGCATCCACATTGATCTATCAACTTGCATATGGTGATGATGGCAGGTCCTGTGGAAGCAACAACAGGGAGGAGGAGGGAACAAAGAAGGAGCAGGGGAAGGACAAAGACTTGAATTCGTGTAGTGAATCAGAGAGGAGGACTGATTTTTTTGGACGATGATGATGTGATCGTGATTGATCCCAATTCTGATGACAAGCTTTTTTAGCTCAATTCCAAAGGACAAAGCACGCCATAAGAACTTAATACCGGGTGGACCACAGTCCCCTGATCTCAGCAAATACCCTGAAAGTAAAAGAGAGGATGTATGGGTGCGTACAAGAAAGAGTGCAAAGCATACAACAATAAGGAATGAAGTAAGCGGGCAAAGATTGCTCACAAAGCTGCTACACGTACCACTTCTGCAATGTCAGGATGCAATAAGGACCACCTCCATATAATGACCAATGTCGAGTGTGATCCATTGCTTGTGGGGCATACGTTCTCCACTAGGGACATTCTTTACCTGCATGTTGCTGAAGAAGCAAACCTCCAAGGAATAGTCATGGCAGTCAATCAGAGCGATGATCAGAACTTCACCACAACTGGCATTGATTTTTATGTTCGCGCATCTTTCACTGAAAGTGAGAGATTGTGGACGGTCTATTCTGCCATGTGTTGGGACGGTGGTGATGTTCTACAGATCCCACCCTAATTTTGAGTGGATCCTCTCAACACTACATCCCATAGGGGCTTTACTACTCCACTCAAATCAAAGATGATTGTTCCTCTTATTGTCGGTGCTATTGGAGACAATCTTGGCCTACCTTATGAGATTCTTCATAAGATATTAAAACCGTATGCCAATGACTATGCGCTGATGGACAATATTTTGCAGTAAGGACGAGAACTTGCAAGGATTCAATTGTTCGGTCGTGCAGATGACAATGTAAAATATGCAAAGGGCATTTTGAAAGAGTTACAAGGGTTATGTCATCACGTTGAAATCTTATATGCAAACAGAAAAGAAATATTGCAGGCAGTCTGTGGGGTTGTTCTACAGGAGGAGCTGACACATCTTAAGAAGGAAAAGCGTACCCTAGATAGGGAGGAGCAGGTAAAATTTATTCAAAAAAGGAAGAAAGACAACGAGCTTTATCTAATGGATACATTTGGTATGGAGGATAGTACCCGTGAATGTCAGTTTGTTAGGGGTGTTCTGTTTGCACCCTCAAGCAGTAGTCATGTCATTCCTCTATTACAAGATGTCTACCAAGCTGATGGGGCACACTCTCAATTTGGCAAATATATTCTCTATTTGGCATATGGGACCAATGCCAAAGGTCACATGTCAGCAATCGGTTTTGGTTTGTTGTTCAGAAATGAGGATAAGAGGAGTTGGAAGACCTTCTGGACATTTCTCAAAACACTTCACCCATCACTTGATGCATCTAGCAAGACTTTCGTAAAGGATCAAGACAAGGGTGCCATTCCCACGTTCAATGAAGTTTTTGAAGCTGCAGCCCAGTTCATGTGTTCTTTCCACCATCATCAAAATATTGTAAAGATGTGTGGTGGCGGCAAGGGGAAAATTCCATATTCAGCCTTGTGGGTATACAATATTCTCAGCTCCTGTCACTCAGTAGATCGAATTGAGCAATGCAAGGACAAAAATTACGATAAGATGCACCCTACTGATCTGCATTACCTTCAAAAATTACCTGATGAATGTCAATACCCAGCAGCTTGATGCAACATGGCCAATGACATCTGCATGTTTGGTAAGTCAGCATCTTTGGGAGTTGAGTCAATGAGCAATGCCAACTCTATTGCATGCCAACGCACAGTTGTTGATGTTTTGACTGGCATAATCTTGTTGCTGAAGCTTGAGTCCGAACTGTTCCACCGGTATAATGAGCTTGCTTAGTAACGAGAGGACATACTCACAGACAAAGGGATGAGATTGATGGAGAAGTGTTTTGATGCAGTTAATGTGGGGATTATCAGATGTCTTTCATCACCATGGACAATGGAGGACACCGTGCTACAGTGAGTAAGTCAACAGTGAATTCTACTAGATATACAGTTATGATCCCATCAGCTGAACATCATGGATCAAGATTTGGATCATGTTCTTGCAGACAGCCAGCAACTGATGGAGTGCCATGCCAACACATGGTAGTTGTGGTAAAGTCAACTTCCATTGAAGGACTATCAAGAATTCATATTATGCCTTACTGGTGGACAACTGCCCACTGGCAAGACCAATACCCACCGGAGGTCAACTGTAGAGCCAATGTTTCCATGACCACTGTTAAAGGAAAATATCACCCTGATGAACTACTGCAGTACTGCCCTTCTTGGGCTGCTGCGAAGAAGAAGGTTCGGCCAAGTACAACTCAGCATCAAAAGAGTGTCTCCAACCACATTCAGGAATCTTTGGTGAAGAAGAGGAAGAGGCGACTTTGGATGTTCTAACCACAACTCTGAAGATTGTTACAAGAATCCACTCAACAAATGGAAGCTCGGCAACATTGACTTGGACCGTGGAGACAACGATGAGAACAGGGATGGCAAAGAAGAGTTGGCTTAGATATAGGTGTTCATGGAATTATGGGCACACATGGTGGGCAGGTGAAATAATGTAACAGAGCCATTACCCAGGTGTGACAAATAACTACGTATAGCAGAACAAGTGAAATAAATGAACAGTGTATTTACAAAAGTTTGATACATTATCGTTTGAGAGGGAGGTGTGATACTTTAAAAGTACCATAAAATAACTCTAGACAAATTTGTTAGAGTGCAGATGAAAAGGAGATAACAAGATGTTTGATATATGAGTGGTTATAAAACATGAGGTGAAAGTGATGAATGATCTTAAAGATATTGTGAAACAAATGAACAGATCAATAAAACAAGATGAGACTAAAGAACGGAATGGTATAAACAGGTCAGACAAATGAACGGTAATGAGAAAGCTGGTGAAACTGTTAAATAAAATTTAGTGATAGGTGTGTATATACAAAAAGATGGGAAAGTGACCAGGTGAGGTGTTGTTTCCAAAAACTCACCTGGTGATATGGACATGTGGTTGATGATGGTGTGATATTTTTATGGCATTTTTTAGATGTATTTACAAATGACCTATTTTCCCTATTATATTATTAGACCACAATGGCGGTGCAGTGCGATCAATGTCACTCTTACTCTTATTTAAGGGTAGCCTCAGGGCACCCTTACAAACCCCAGATCAAAAAGGGCTAAATGAATATTAACATGTTGTCAAGTTACTACGAGTCTGGTCACAATTGAGAAAAATCCCCCTGGCAGGCTCATTGCAGGCTCAGAACAAGCTCAGTTATTTTTAAGGCAGGAATAGTAGAAAAACTTGTCTGTATTTTCCCATAAGTAGAAAACATATTAGAAACCTACATAGGACTTTTTTGTGGGGGGGTTGCTAGCTTTGCCTGAATTTTTGTTTTGGAAGCGTTCTGAAGATATTTGAGCGTCGATAGATAAAAATGAGTGTACTTTTTCTTACATATTTTTTCACGGGAAAGCTAGCAAAACCCCCCAAAAAAGGTCCTATGTAGAGTACTCATAGGTTTTCTACTAACGGGAAAATACAGCTAAGTTTTTCTACTATTCCTACCTTAAAAATCACTTAGCTTGCTCTGAGCCTGCTCTGAGCCTGTTGGGAGGAATTTTCTCAATTGTGACCAGACTCGTAGTATGATGGTCCCATTCTAGACCACCTTGCTGCCCATATGAAATACCTCTCCACTGCATCATCATTCTAGTATAGCATTGAGTAAAGCTATGACCATGAATTTCACCTCTCCAAACAATGGGGTATGTCCCCTGAGGCTTATGGGCACCTTCTGGTGGCAGCCAACCGTGGTCAGTTGCAACCAAGCTGGTGTTTCTCCACCATAAAGACAAGAACATCAAGGATGTGGCAACAATTAATTTACAGTGATCATGGTGGTAGATTTTCAGCATATGATGGAGGCACACTTGATTATGACTCAAAGAAATTAGACTTTTAATCATCATAATTTTCATCATCATTGTCATCAGTCGTCAGCATCATCAGTCATAATTGTTATCTCATTATTGTCATTCTTGTAGTAATCATCATTGTCATTGTATCAAATAAGTAAGGACCTGTTGACTTGACATGGTTGAGGCTGTACAATACGGTTCACTTCTTCTCCACATCCATATTGTATGTATAGAAAGTGCTTAAGCACATTCATATCCTGTGGATAGGCATATAAGTGCACCCTTACACTGTTACACTGCTGGCCAAGTTGACCCAGATTTGGGTAATCTGGGGATAGGGGGGTAAAGTAAAGATGTGTTTACATGGTTGAGGCTGTACAATACCGCTCATTTCTTCTCCACATCCATATTGTATGTGTAGAAAGTGTTTGAGCTTGTTT
>JALLPB010000085.1:0-25479 GCA_036939975.1 Cyclostephanos tholiformis | reverse complement strand
ATCATGTTGTTTGTGTTTGTCTAAACAGCTCATCCTATGGTACGGTATCTCCTGCTCTCTCATTTATTTTCTCTCGCTATTCCCTCAACCTCAACACTTTGCGAACACTTTGCTAACACTTTGCGAACACTTCCTGTACAGATTGACGTAGGAACTAAATAATAAAATAGGTTGATACTCTCTCAGAGCCTCCGAAAAGACAAATTCGCAAAGTGCCCGGTCAATTGATATGTTACACGTAGTAAATATTTGGCGTAACATGTGTCTTATGTACTATGGGTTTTTGCCTATTCGGAGAGAACAAAAAGGATTCGGGACTCGGACTCGTTAATCGTGTAATGAAAGCATTCGGGAACAAACAAAGCACCGAGCCCTTCTGAAATGGACTACACTTTTATTTAAACGGTATTACACTTTTCAATTCAGTTGAATTATTTTTCCATCTTACTATAAATATTACAATAGTGTATTATTTACTAGAGTACTCCTCTACGAAGTAGTTAGGGATTCCTAGTATTACAATCCCAGAAAGCGCGGAATGTTAATTATTACTACCGGAAAAGAGAAACTCAATTGAATTGGAAAATGTATTTCGGTGAATCACGAACTTGCAATTGCACAGCTCTTCTTAGAGCAGAGAGAGAGAGCTTACCATCAAGATACTACCATACCTCTCTACAACCCAATTTCAACATAAATTTCCGAGGCAATCGTAAATACTTGGAATAGATATCAATGATGATAATCTCCAAGATTCTTTGCTCTCTCGCCTTACTCCATGTCGCTTCGGCGGCATCACTCCTTCCCCGTGGTCGCGGTGGTGGCGGGGGCGTCGGCTCGGTGGTCAACACCGACGACGTCGACCACCAACTTCGCGCTCGCGCTCTGCAGGCAACCAAATCTCCTACTTCCACCAGAAGGCCAACCAATGTTCCTACTACTAGAAAGCCAACCAACGTTCCTACTACTAGAACGCCAACCACATTTAAGCCGACTCGGACTCCTACTGCTTCTCCTTCAACCAGAACGCCAACCAATGTTCCTACTTCCAGAATGCCAACCACATTTAAGCCGACTCAGATTCCAACGGATAAACCAACTTCGGCTCCGACGAATCGGCCAACGTCCAAGCCTTCAACTGATCGCCCGACGTCGAGACAACCCACGAGTTCACCAACCACTACTGCGCCGACAACGTTCAGTCCATCGAGTCAGCCCACGAAGAAGCCTACCAACTCTCCTGTTCTGCCTAACGACAATCCAGTGCTTTCATGTCCTCTCCCGGGCGCAGCCATGGTCGTCATCACCGCTGGAGTTAAAAATGTCGCTCCCGCTGCCTCAGACACTTTCTGTGGTATTTTTCTCCGCAAGGGATCCGAATCAGGCACTCTCATTCCTCTCGCCAGGTCTTATAACGGCAAAGGTTGGGAGTCCTCTCCAGGTCCGCTCGCCTCCCCCCAAAAGAATGTCAATTCAACAACGGTAGTATTGCCTGAACTCCAAGATGCCAATGACAGGTACGTCATCCTCACGAAGGACGGATTTATATCCGAACGGAAGCAGATCGCAAGGTTCTTGGAAATGACCACCTTTGGTCCCAAGAGAAGCGAGATCGATGCCATTGTCTCCGATGGAATGTGGACCACCAGCAGTGCAGCGAAACGCGCTGCCTACATCCGAATGCAGATTGACCTGCCGAAGACGAGCCACCGCGAATACTATCGTAAACGAGCCAATTCCAAGTGGGATGCCACTGCTCAACCCGCGCGGTCCGATCATCCCTGCAGCCCGAACAGTAAATGGAGGAAGTATAGTTACATCCAACAAGATCGTCTCAATACCAATTCCGATGCCTATATTATTACTACCTTCGAAACTGTGAAAGCGGAAGAAAATTTGACCACGACGATTTACGAGGCCGATAGTGCTTCCCAAGTTAAAACCCCTGGTCTTGGTGCATTTTGGACCGCTGCCCCGACTCTCACCGTTTACGGATATTCCGGCACCGGTTTCTACGACATGGGTGGTACAAACGATTATGTTGAGTTCACTGTCAATATTCCATCCGCTGGTGTACGCCCTATCTCCGTTCGCTATTCTATGTCCTCAACATCTTACAATGGTAACAGAAAAATGCAGCTACAAGTGAACGGCGTAGTTGTTCGCCCCTCTTACGACTTTTTCTACACTGGTAGCTGGTCCTACTGGAAGTATTCTGAGCTGGTCGATGTTGACTTGAATGCCGGTAATAATACCATCAAACTCCTTGTGGTTGAGCAGAATGGCGGACCAAATATTGATCATTTGCGAGTTGGCAAACCCCCCGCCATAGTTTTGAGAAGTGAGTATCATCATGACACATGTGCGTATTACTTTTTCAGATATTAATCACGAACTCACAACTATGCACTATCTCATTGAAATTAATGTCAGCCAACGGTTGGCCACGTGCCATTGCCAGGAATGGACTCCATCTCCTCGACGACTGGCCTTATCAGTTCACCAACACGACGCAAGTCTCTTTCAATAGTAATAATCCCGATGCTCCCCAAGGTGGACTGTTTCGTTATCCAAATGGACGACTTCGTGTTACTTTGCCAGATGGACGCGAAAGGTTATTGGATATTGGAAACGTAAGATTAGCGAGTAAAGGATGCATCGCCTTTTTTGTTATGTTCTCATCTCATTGAATCTTTACTGTTCTCCAATACCACACTTCACGAAGCCTCTTATCAATTTTACTGGGTACGAGTCTTACCTGCCCCAGAGCGTCTTCATGTTTGACGGCAGCGAGATTTGGGACGAGACTGCCTCTGATTTATTCAACTATCCAATGATGAGAGGCCAAGAACTCCTTCTTCGCAATGGCTTCAATGGGGCCATCTGTGATTTGATTCCGCCATTTGCCGAGGAATATGATGCACCAATTTTCGGAAAATTGCCATCTGGGGAATGGTTACAGTGGACCCCGAGCATCCAGTTAGAAGACAATGGCCCATCAATTAATGACCCACCGGGCAATCGGACCGCTAAGGTTCTGGTTGATGGCGGAGGCCAGGCCTTCGTTAACACAGACGAGAAGCTCAAGTGTTCCAACGTCCAACGTTCATTCATAAACGAAGATACGTGCTTTTTGAGCACCTTGTCAACCGCATGCTCGGCAACGAATCCTGTTGGCGAGGTGATGATGACCATGAATACAACCCTTGTCCTTGACCTTTTCAGCCTAACTGGCAGGGAAGTGTATGCCATTCAAGGCCTAGTAATGGAAAGCAGAATGGAGTCGCCGTGTGCCAAGACTAGGTCACGTTGGGTAGTTGAGCGTAGAACTTGCCCCGCACCCTCAGCGCTGGGCGCGAGTACCATCACGGCGTTGACAAATGCAATCATCGCAAGTACTAATAAGAATGAATATGTGATTGATGTTGATCGCACCTCATTGTGCGATGCGACAGATTGGGATCAAGATTCTGATCCAATCCACATTCAGCTCCAAGTAGGATCTGACTGTTACTATCACGTACATCCTGATCACCTCAACGTCTACGACTTTTCGGGTTGGGTTACCAATCAGTAAGTTTCATTTGGGATACGTCACCTTCTGCGATAACACTTTTGCCGACTCAATGATTTATTTTCTCTTCAGCCCTGGAGGTTCATATAACATCCAAAAATGGTCGCAAGGATGGGAGGGTCATCCAGGCTGGTATCTTATTTTCCCTTATTATGGTAATGCAACTCGGAAAATCCCCGCTCACCCGGTAAGTGACAGTTCTTCAAGTGCATGCTTTGTTTTCAAAGAAAAAATCCCCAACGATTATCTTTTTTCATTTGTCTTTAGATGAACAGATGGGTGACCAGGGCAAAAGAGCCCGATATAGTCAAGGTGGGTCGACTTGGCGACATCATCGCGTACCGTGATCTTATTAGTGAGCTGAAGACGGATGCCGTGGCAGAGTGAGTATCAACGTACAAATTCGGCTAACCTTGTTCTTGAGAAACAAAACTATACTCATAAAAAATGCACTGCTTTACTTTGTTGAATCTTTGATCAGGTACTTTGGTGCTACTCCCAAGTCTGATAATGATGGAGGTGTCGTTGTTTGTGGATCTATTGGGGAAGTGTCAAACGATCCGAGCCTCACTGAAGTATTCGACGTTCGTAGTAACGAGATTACTATATCGTCGTCGGATACGCTGAACAATCAGAAGAAAGTTGTTTGGACAGAGGTGGCACTGTTCGGAATTGACCAACTGCGTCAACGTATGGCTTGGGCGGTACGTATTTTCTTAAAACTAATTTCAGTCATCATAGGCAACACTAACATGAAATGTTATTTTTCTACATCTCAGTTGTCTCAAATTGTCACCACAGTGCCAGTAAACATTGACGCTTATGATCATACCGAGATTTACACGAATTACTATGACATTTTTGTGAGGAATGCATTCGGCAACTATCGAGACATTCTTGCCGAGTAAGTCTCCTTCTTCCCTGACCACTTATAAAAAGCTTTCAATGGATTACCTCAACCGCCCTAAACCTGTGTTATCTTTCCTCTATCAAATCTCCTCACAACAGGACCAGTTACTCTCCATTGATGGCTGAGCATCTTTCATACCTCAAGAGTAAATCTCACAGTTATGTTTACGAGTTTGAGAACAAACGAATTGCACGAGCCGACGAGAACTTTGCCAGGGAGGTGATGCAGTTGTTCACAAGTGAGTACGAAGAATCAACCGATCATATATGTTTTCCGCAATGCTAACTTTACCTGGGATGGATTGCTTTACTCGAACCAAACCACAGTCGGACTTCGCGTACTAGATGACGATGGCACTCCCGTACTCGACCCCACAACGGGCGATCCGCTTGAAAGTTACACAAACGAAGACATTGAATCTTTGGCAAGGGCATGGACAGGCTTTGATCGAACGCCTGTCCGTGGGAATTACGAGGAGCGTAATATGGGCACTGCGGATAACAGGTTGGATCCCATGCTCATTGTGCCAGACTACCGGGATCCATTCCCCAAGTCTAACTTGGACAACGGATTCGTTGGTGATGGATACTTGCTTTGCGCGGACCTTCCAGCTAAATCATTCCTCAAGAAAGGCGCAGGCTACCGCCTCCTTGGAGGAAAACCATCTCCCGAATTAATGAAAGATCCATCCTTTTTTACCTCAACTACAGCCGGCGAGATTTTGAGAGCCGAGCTCAATCCTATGTCTCAACTCTACCAAAAGATTTATAACTCAAACAAGAAGGCCTTTGTCACATTGGACAATGATCTGATCTGCACTCCTGGCACCTTTGAATGCCTTGTCGACACCCTCCGCATCGTCAAGGTTGGTTCGGTGTACTATGAGTTCGTCGAGCGCCCGTGCGTTCAGCTTGGTTTTTACAATAATGGCAAGCAAATCCAACTCCGTGATAATTGGCGACGTGGGCAAATGTGTGCCAACTCTGACCTTCCCCACGCGCGCGAAGCCTGTTGCAGAGAGGACCGAGTGGATGAAGTCAACGTGGCGGTGATGGTGACTAATGTGACATATTTTTATGAGGGTGAACGAATGAAGTATGATACGGCAAGGAATCGCTGTGTGGCAAACGGTCAAGATCTTTGTTTCTTCGAAACGGTTGCAATTCAACCTACAGATGACTACAGGAAGAAAGGATATCATTGGACAAACAATGATTGTTCAATCAACGTAAAAGTTAATTCGTGAGTAGAGACCTGTGGCCGTGAGTGTTTGCAGCGGCTTTTCGTATGACGTCTCTCATCTTCTCATCACGGCTGCATTAAACAGGGAGGGATATATCGCAATAGTCCACGACGCTGTATCGACACAACGAGACACCATACCTTGGCTGGTAGAAGAATCAAATACGCTCAACTGTAAGCTCAACTTGCTGTGATAAACGTTTTCTCGACTCATGACATCTTTGGCCTCCTGCCTTACCCACCAAGTTTCTGCTCTTTTGTTCGCCAGGGTTTCGCGTGTTTTGGGATGGTAATGGCGATTTTCCTGGTAGCAGCGAGACTAATACATGCGAGGCTAATAACTGTAAAAATGTTGTTAGTGATGATGGAAGGTAAGCAATGAAAATGACCATCGCTTGCGTTCGATTCGTGCGATGATGACGTTATATATGCTTGCTCATGCTGTCTTTACTGACGCCCTCCACGCAGCTCTAGCTGCTTGTGCAAGACTGTTGTCACTGACAGTGTAGTCTTTACTAACACAAATGTTTCTAAAGAAGATATCATGTCGCAACTCTTCATTGGAGCGATTGGTCCTCCAGCTAACAGTGTGCCAACCAGTCTCGGTGTCGGAGTCTCAGTCCACATTGTTGGAGGTATTATTGATGGTGACACTACGTTCGAAGTCCGAGATAAAGGGCGGACATTGTATTTGAAGAATACTCGATCAACAGTCAGCCTAAAAGGCTGGACGATGGTGCCCCAAATTTACGAAGCTGAAGATGCCACAATATCAAATGCTATAGTGAAGAATGACACACTTTCTCCAACTGGAAAGAAGTACGTGGAGGCTAGATATGGTAATGAGACCACGTACGTTCAATGGAATGTGAATGTTCCAAGCGCAGGGTCATACTTGATATCGTTAAGATACGCACACGATACATCGCCTCGGCCATTATCTGTAAGTGACTGGATCTTTGGAATGCATGTATGTTCGTAAGCAACAAAAGTTTCGCTCATGCTCTGACTCTACTTCTTCTAGGTATATGTGAACACACAGGAAGTGGTCCGTTCCCTTGTCAACCCAAATAGCTTACGCCTTTTTTCCAACGTTGGCTCAGACCCATCTGGTGCGCAATTGCCTCTTCAGCGTTGTGCTGGCGACTGCGATACCAACGCTCATTGCATGCCTGGATTGTTCTGCATGCAAAATAATGGATTAGAACGCGTACCTGGCTGCAATGGTACCCAAACTACGTATGATTACTGTGTGGATATAAATGATTTTGATTACGGCTTTACATTGCTTCCAAGTGCGGGATGGAGTGATGATTGGCTAATGTCGAAACCTCTCCAGGTCAATCTTCTTGGTGAGTAAACTGCTTACATCTCGATGAATATCAAATTATCTTAAATATATACTCACAAATAAGTGCTCTATTGTCAGCTGGGCAAAACACAATACGCGTGCAGCTCCCTCCCAAATATAAAGAAGGTCCAAATATTGATCACCTGAAGGTTGAGGGTTTGCCAGTCTCCTCTGCGTCATCTTTCCGTAATCCCCCCCATTTCATGAGCTTGATCCCTGACTATGCTTCAGGTAGGATAGGGGAACGGAATTTGAGGGATGCTCAGTTTGAAACTAATGCAGTCCTTGATCATTACTTCTACCAAAAAAATGTTGCGCCCTTCCTCTGCCTTCGTATTATGCAACGATTCTCTTTTTCCAATCCGTCTCGAAGATTCGTTTCTTCGTGTGCTGGTGCATTCAGAGCTGGTATTTACACTTCCGAATCTATCACCTTTGGGGCTGGTAAATATGGAGATCTTGAAGCCGTGATAGCATCGATAATCCTTGATAGCGAGGCAACCGAAGGCGCCGTATCAGTTGATCCCAGCTATGGGAGCATGCGGGAGCCGATTCTCAAATTGTTGAATTTATTGAGGAGTATGGAATATCGAACAGAGCTTCCCACCCCCGTTGACGGTGCTCTCATTCAGAAAACATACAACGTTAAGCTTTGGCAAATCGAAAAGAAGATAGGGCAGGGTCCTTACGAGTTCCCTTCTGTGTTCTCGTATTTCTTGCCCAATTATCTGCCTGACGCTGGGCCCAATCTAGCTGCGAAATTGTCTTCCCCGGAGTCTGTTGTTGTCACTATGCCCAACATCGTGAACCTTCTGAATGGCATGTTTAGCCTGATCAAGTACGGTCTCTCGGATTGCAATGACGGCTTCTCGTTTTCCCCTGGCTTTGGGAGTTGTTTGGACGATGGTTCATACCAACGGTCCTTAGGGCGCCTGTTCTACAATGCAACGGGTGCGAATGACTATGACAGGGCCAATGACCTTTCTGAACTGTTAACTGCCGGCCGGTTGAGCCAAAATAATATTGAGAAGATTGTTGCTGCTTGTTCAACTGAGCCTGATCAGGGAAGCAAGAATAGATGCATGACGCAGCTCATTGTCACAACAGGCGAGTTTCACTCAACTACTACTGCCACACAAAGTGGCGAAGCGAGAGTAAACAATGACATCATTTTCACCAGCACCGAGCCGTATAAGGCAATCGTCTACTTCTTTTTGAATGGAGGTTTAGATAGTTATCACATGTTGGCTCCTCATACCTGTGCACCCATTGACGTCTACGATCGGTACAGGGTCATTCGTGGCAAGAGTGACATAGCGGAAGGAGTTGGTCTTCCATTGACGCGTCTGCTCCAAATCTCAGCAAACAATGTAGCCCAGCCATGCTCGTCATTCGGGATCAATGAAAACTTGCCTTTTCTAAAGACACTCTACGATCAAGAGGACCTAATATTCATCGCAAATGCCGGCTTACTTGCAAAACCCGTTGATGTCACGAATTATCAAGCCGAAACTCCTGTGGCACTGTTTGCTCATGTAAGTACAATTCTTGTATTCCTTTTGCATTGCTTATACTATTTTGACGAAGAAGTAATCTAACTCTTTGACGACAACGCTCCAGGATGCTATGACACTTGAAACATCGCGGGAAGATCTTTATGATGTATCGTCTGGAACAACAGGTAAGTTTAAGTTGTTCCTTTTCATGCAAATCACAGTGGATTTAGTTACTGTACAATTCTCTAATTGTCTGATCATCTTACCGTTTCATTCTCGCCGTTGTCGCTCAGGGGTTGGAGGAAGAATGGCGAAGGTGCTCACTGACGCTGGCATCCCAACCAACTTATTCTCCATCAATGGTCAGCAGATGTTTCTGACAGGAGAACTAGGCTCCGGACCAACACAATACATTCTGAACAGCGATGGGCTGACAGCATTCAATGCAGAGCCCTCCATTGCCAACATGAACGATGTGATCAAAACCCTGAACAACGAGAACACAGCTGACAGTGGCTTCCACGCAGAAACTTGGTCATCCAAGCTTTCTGAATCATTAAATCGACAGAAGTCGTTGAAAGAAAAGGTAGATCTGACGAATGTGACTACCTTATTCCCGCTAGGAGGAGGGATTTCAGATCAGTTTCAGTTAGTGACTCGTTTAATGCAAACCAGGGAATCTCGTGGATCTAAGAGAGATATTTTCTATGTCCAAGATGGTGGGTATGATACTCATGGTGAGTTCAATGCAAATCGACAGGCTTACTACATAGCTGTATTTAACATTAATCTGCATTGCTCACACATTTCCACGGTCGATTCTACTCTGTGGTATCATAGCTGATGTTGATGTATCCTTGGCTGCTAATTTTGGCCGTATCAACAGTGCCATACAAGCCTTTGTTAGTGAGCTGAAGGTTTTGGGCCTTTGGAATTATACCACCGTTGTTCAGTTTTCGGACTTTTCCAGAACACTAAATCCTAACACAGGTGACGGTTCTGATCACGGATGGTATGTTAATATGCTTTTGCTTTTGTCATTCCCGGTATATTTCCTTCTCACCTCGCAAGTAATTATTTGGTACCAACAGGGGAGGTCATCACTTCATGTTCGGAGGAGCAGTAAAGGGTGGAAAGGTTCTTGGTCGGTACCCCTCTGAGTTTAATCAAGGCGAAGGCAACAACTTGGCCTTGAGTCGAGGGAGGATGATTCCAGAGTTCCCCTGGGATTCCATGTGGTTGGGCACGGCCGAGTGGTTTGGCATCCCATCGAATTCTCCTCAGATGGACAGCGTCCTGCCTATGCACAAGAACTTTGCGTCTTCGTTGCTATATAACAAGGCTGTCCTCTTCGACGATGAAATGATTCCGGCCATGGCAACGTCGGTGCAACCACCGCCAGCATCCTCTCAGTTACTCGATAATCCCTCAGAGTTTGTTGACAATCCCACCGAATTCGTAGTCAATACAGCCATGAGGTGTGGCATGTCGGAGGTCGACGCACGCGAACATTGCCGTGCCACCTGCACAAAAGATGAGGATTGTCCATTCACGATGAAGTGCATTGCCGTTCACGAGAACTACTGCGGATCAATTCCCCAGCGTATCTACGTCAACCCCGAGGTAAGCGTCGAGATGCATCGATGTGGACCAAGCGAGATCCATTCTCGTACATTCTGCGGAGCTCCCTGCGATTGGACCACGGATTGTAACGTAGGCGAGGAATGCCATGGAGTGCATGCAAATTACTGTGGCTCGCTTTATACTGAAGTTTAGACAGTGGGTGCTATGAGAACACCGAAACGGGTGGTCAGCTCCGCGGACCAATGCCGCAGTGCCGTTAGTAAAAAAAAGTAATAAGTAGCGTCATTACACTCATCTTTCTAACCTGATTTGGGGGAGGAAGGTTACAATTTTAATAAATAGTGTTTCCAAATGAATAAAATCATGAAATTCGTGATATTAGTTCACTGTCTGCTAGGGGACGTAGTTTGATAATTCTACTTTCAATCATTCAGGTATTAAAGGAATTAACATCCGACGCTATTGTGCATGTCAGATGGAGTGGGCCCAACGAGACATTATCGATCATATATCAGTCTCGTCAGAGCCGTGAGCTGTAAGGCGGCCTCTCCCCCCCGAGTAGACGCTTCATTTTCATTCGTCATCTGCCCTTGTTGTCATACCCATCATTCGTGTTCGAATGCATCATTCCTGCCACTCTACCCCCACCCCCCCGGGAGAGGGATGATGCGAAAGAATATCGCCGGTCGGACGGGTGGAAATGAGTTGCGGGGTGGGTATTTTCGAAAGCTCGGGCGTCCGTGGGAACGTGTCGCTTTTCATGGGGCGTTCTCCCCCACCTCCATATCCCCCCCCCCACCCCCGATTCGTGGAATCAAAGGACGTTTCTCACCATATCACTTGCACTCGCATCCTCTCCAGCCTCGCCTCGTGCCTGAAGCGACGCAGGTCGAACCGGTTGTAGAAGAGATCGGCGACATTCTCCCCCTCGTATCTCGGTACCGATCGTACCTCCGAAACGACGTCGTTCGCGAACGTGACCGAGCGCGACGACGACGACGTGCAGTCCTCCTCGTCGCCGTCGCCGCCGCCGGAGGAGGAGGAGGAGGGGGGGGCGAGGGGGGGGTAGGACGGAGTGACGGTCGAACCATCGTTGCAAGGATCGAAGACGACGTAGGAGTGGGTATGGGCGGTACCACCACCGCGCAAGCACGACCGAATGCCGCGACGATGGCCGACGATCCCCTCCCTACTACTCGGATAGCAGGACCACGATGGCATCATCGCGAAGGAATAGTCGATCGTCGAATCGAGGAGGAACATGCCGTTGAATGAAATCATGATCGTTAGCTATGGTACTCTCTCTACGTGTGGGAACAGTGGGGGGGGTGATAATCGTACTTCTCTCCCCTTTGGTCGTCCGATTTCGTGGGAGCTTCGGTGGTTTATATTTATAAAAAATGTTATCATGGTGCAATCGAGGGGGGGGGGACGTTTGGGTGCGCTGGCAGCAGCAGTCAATAGCTTGTGGTGTTGAGGTAGGATGACTAAGGCAACNCTTCCTACGTGATTCCATACAGGGCAAATTCCTGTGGGGGTTCCTGAGGCAATTACTCCAGAACAGTAATGGGTGATTACTCTCCCCCAAGAACCAAAAACAGTTTTTCACAGGAATCAGCAGGATGACTGCAGTAATTAACAACCTAGCTAGCATTCACCCACCTGATCAATGAAGAAGGGGGAGATGTTGGACTCGGCAGGAGGGGGAGTGGAGCTCATCAACCTCTCCTGCCACGGATGATGGACGACGGCCAACCATGCCATTGAATGACTTGATGGTGAGGGAGGCCGGGGGAGGGATGAACAGTGATGATGATGACAATGACGGGGGTGGAGGGTCCACGTTGATCAATGATGAGACATCAAGGCTGCAGAGGGAGAGCAAAGTGTTGTGCAAGAGGCAGTGACATGTCAAGCACTCTAACTTGCCGTCATACATGTCGTCGGTTGCAGAGGATAACGGGGAAGGATGACCGGGTCATCGATTGCAATTGACGATGCTGCTGAGGTTGATCATCGAGGATTTCGAGGGCAAATTCTGGAAATTTTCACATTGAGCCCATTGTTGATGTCGAACAGATTTGATTCTGTTGGAATGAATTCGTCGAGTCAACAGCACATCATGGCGGAGAAGTGAGGCGATGATGACGAGTGCGAGGTGGGGAATGGTATTATTACCAATGAATGATACCAACATGGGTACGGACTCCAGACGATGGAATTGTCCAATGAATGAAGGGGTGTGTGTGGGATGATCGATCGACAATACTTATGTCCTTGATTATGGCATTGATCCTATGGGGATGATGACAGTGGCGAGAAGGGGGGGGGACCATCCTCCCGGCTTTATGGCTACAAAATAATCAACTACTACTAATTCTGATGTTACTTTTGATAAATTTTTTTGGTGTGCGGATATCATAAGAGACATTTCCCAAGAGTGCAGATCACGTAGAAATTAGCCTAAATGTACAGGGGAATAGTATGTATAGACAAAATTCCACCTCATAGTAATTTATAGTACCTCATAGTTTTCGACAGGTATCTACCTATTTTAGGTGCGCCCATAATACCATGCGTACCCTTGACTTGGTACCATACGTATCATACCTACTGTAGGGAGATAAGAACAGACCACGTAATCTTCTATTACGATACGAACCCCATTTTTTCTGTATTCTCCCCCACACCTTATTTTTAAATGGCGCGGAAGTGTGGATACGGTAGTAAGTGCTGATCTGTTGAGCCGGCCGTCTTGACTGCTAAGTAAAGGCATCGAAGGAAGACAAGGAGAAGGAGAGGGAGGTGGAAAGGGCAGCAACATCGACGGAAGATACAGGACTATGTCATTGCACGTTGCCGATGACTGCTACAACGTCGACAACAACGACGTCATGGCTGCAGCCGGTGACGGTAGTAGATTTCTTTTGGGGGGGCACTCAACAGTCAGTGTCAGTAGCGTTCTGGATGCCGATAGCAGAACCATCGCAGACGTGCTGAACGAGGTGAATGAGTTCATAGACTCCCTAGATGACGGCGAAGATTTGGGAAGAGATTCTGGTAACCATGTGGGCGTTGGCTATGAGCGCGCCGAGGTTGGCGGCGACGACCATGTAGTGAACGACAGCGAAGCGTTGCTTTCGTCGCTGGGCGGCCGCTATCGACTTACTTCTGAGACTCAACGCGTAAATGAGGAAAATGCCATCCACGAACGATGCCATTCTCATCTTGAAGATGTGTCCGGTCACCATGAGAGTGATCGCGGCATTGGAAACGACGCGATGAAAGACGAAAATGACATTAATGATCAATTTCACTCCTCATCGCTTCACAACCGCGACGACGTGAACCAGACCGACGAAACATTAGACAAGAAATTATTAAACAGCATCAGCAGCAATGGTTATCAAAGCAGCATGGCGAGCAGCAACGAAATGAGGGACAATATAATGGAGAATTCAACGGCAGGAAGCGCCGACAGTGGGGTAGGGAGCAGTGTTGAAAATATGCCTCCCTCAAGTCGGCAGCCTTGTTCGTATCATCAGCTGAGGAAACGACAACAACAGTTGCAACACAAGAGTGTTCCGTTGATCAATTCCAGGGCCCCCCGAAATATTGGTTTGTCATCAGAGAGGTCGAATACCTTAGCCAAGACCAACATCAGCAGCTCCATAACTGATGATTCACTGCGAGAAAACGCCCCCCTTTCTGCTAATTCGAGCCAAGTAATGGCGCAGCGTGGATTAACGAACAATCACAAGCGGAGCAATGGATACACTTCCCAGATAATCGAATTCGATACGAAAAATTGTCGAAGGGTGTCACTATTATTGAAAATAATCCGACCGCTGACGATGGGGGGAGAAGGGGTCGAGACAGAGGAAGGAGATGAAGTCGACGAGGATGGATATGGGCCAATTTTATTCCCGGCTTTGGTGGGCGGTGATGACGACGATTTAGCAGCTGTTGATGATGGGATGGAAACAGTATCATCGAAACAGTCGCAACTGAGACGGGGTGAGGTGATTTTGGTGAATCCTCATGCGTTCGATACTAGAGGAAAAGATGGGGACGACATCGAGGGCCTTCACAAGAATACTGACTCGATGATTACGTCGGTAGCTGACAAGTCAGATCGATTGTCGGGCAGAGTGACGGTAGAAACTGCTAGACTAGTGGCGAAAGTTGTAAGTGCACGATGTTGTAATTGCATTCTTTCGTCACTCTTGGTATTCCATGTCACCCATGTGCCAAGTCATTCATCCACAGTCGCAGATATCCTCAGAGGACTGGGCACGAAAGTATCAATTCGATGATGTCTGTTGGCCCCCCCGTCGTTGCAAATCGTCAAATTGTAATCGATTCAATGAAGATCACTCCAACCAGATGTCAGCATTGGCATCGTCAGCTGTTGAAGCAGTCCTAAATCTGAGTTGCCATGCTGATGATACAACGAAAAACGAGCGTGATACCCCGTGCAGCACGATTATTTTCACCGTCGGCGGATCAGCATCGGGAAAAACGCAAACTATATTCGGATCCTCCCTTGCTAGTTTAGTATCATCGGCGACCGGGACAAGAGCTAATTCTAAGAATGACGATGACGGTTACGGCCACGGTTTCGGTCTTCTTGGCGAGATTGTGAGTGGCTTACTGTCTTCTCAACACGCAGCTGACGAGGAAAACATCTGCGGTAGCATAATTGCCTGTGGACGACCTGCTCTCAGGTGTTCCTTGTCGATATTGGAAATCGTGAGCGGTGACGTGCTGCGAGATGTACTCAGCGTTTCCGAGGAAGGCTTAGGTGAAAATGGTGGATCCAAAGGTTTGCGTGTGCGACATTTGGATGCCCGGGGTGCCGCGGTGTTAAATTTGCGCCAGGCGACCGTCGAAACGATGGAGCAACTAGGTGATGTACTAAATGTCTCTTTCAAATCTAACATCTTGAGAAGAGCGTGGAGCAGTGAGGGAGGACACGGCCACTTCATAGTCACTGTATGTGTTTACAGGTCGAACGGGTATTGCTCCAAGATTCAACTGGCAGACTTGGCAGGCCCTGATCGCCATACATCAAGTGCGACCACCTTGAGTGATGTTCGAAAGTCGCTCTCTGCACTTCGTGGCGTTTTACGAGGACTCGTGGCACAGTACACCAACAACACCAATTCACCCACGCCTTTTCGAGAGTCAACCCTCACTAAATTGTTGCAGCGAAATATCGATAAGTCGACCCGATCAGTTGTGATAGGCACTGTGAGCACCTCCACCAAGAGCTATAACCAAACTTTAGCCACGATGGATTTTATGTCTCGCATCTTAGCAAAGGCCGGAGAAACAGCTTTAAGTCCATTTCATGATGCTGTTTTGACTGGAAAAACTGCGCGAAGTACCGAAAGAAAATATCGTTGTGGCGAAAGCATAACAAATCGCGAGACAGGGGTATTCATTCGATCACTTGATGACACACAAACTGCAAGTCAAACGCCGCAGCGCAACGCATCCTTGGCGTCTCATCCGCTCAAGATTTCATTAAATAGTATTACTTCAGATCCAAGACAAAGATTAGCGAAGCTCCTTGGCTCTGGACCGGAATGTAAGGGCGGTAACAAACTTTCGAGATTTGCAGTTCACAAAGACAAAGTTGACTTTCCGAAGAGCAGCGTTACATCAGAAGATGCAAAGAGTCGAGAATATCGTGATAATTATGGAGATGTCTTTTCCCGTCTCGACTTACTAATGGATGCTGACGACGATGATCTCGATCGCAATAGCTTTGAAGAAGACATAATTGATGCTCTCACTCCATACAAAGCAAGGGCAACAAATGACGGAAGCTCCATTGACTCATCCGAAGGAGTGAGTCCGAGTCCATTCCGTCAGAATTTCCGCACCAACCATTCCGAAAATAATGACAGGCTTGGGCAGCTTGAGAGAAAGCAACTAGATAAGCTTCACTATGGCATCGAACGCGAAGATGCTAGGTCTACTAGATCAAACGACGACACCTTACACAAAGCTGAATCCCCAGAACCTCATCCACGAATCGATTTGCCGGCCAATAAGCTACACTTGCAAGTTGAAGACGAGGATCCATCTGCCGACCATAACCAATCTAGTGGAAGAAATGCCTCGAGAGCCGACGAGTCAATCTTTGTGGAAAGGTCGAATGTAGCGCCATCAAGCATGATACTTTCACTCGATTCCATAGACTCGGAAGAACCTTTAGTGTCAGCCAGGGGTCAGGACAGCTTTTTTGGTGATTCTGCACAACATTCAAACACTCACTTGTCGTCTCGACTGAATACTTTTGATGTACCATCATCTCCAACATACGCCATCCTTGAGTCATTCAAAAATGAAATTGACACCTTGGTAGTCAAACTGACGGAAGAAAAATTTATTTCTGATAATTCTACGGCAGACATGCTGGCCACCAGCGACGCAAATGAAAATGAGGCCGCCACCACTGCCGTCGCCGACTCCACCGCCCTCGAAAACGCATCGATGGTTGCTGATGAAGAAATGTATTTATTGGAAAGGTCATCTCAACCGAAAGACGGTAATTGTGTTTGCCATGCGCTCATGGAAAATCCGAAGCATGTATTCCCTGATGATCAAATTAGTTCTCTCATAGAGAAAGTTCAGTCACTGAGCAAGGAAAAGATCGAGGCAGACGCGTTCCTATCAAAAATCCGATCAATTATGAACGAGGTCGGCGAGACCCGAACCTCCGGTGTCGCATCATCGAGGCTTCGGTCTCAGACATATGAGGCTCTTGAGGATGCGAGTAGAAAACGAGAATCATTGCTCATTAAGCTTGAGTCTCAGTTGAATTCGTCTCAGACTGAGAGGGACGTTTTGTCGAGAGAAATCGAACATGCCCAAGAAAAGATATCAGAATTGTTTTTCTCAGTGCAGAACGTTCAAAAAGACCATGTCGAAGCAAGAGCTTATGCGCCTGCGTCCCTAGAGTCAAATATTGAGCGTTTGAAGGAAAAGTTGATGGATTCATATAACAGTCAGCAATCATCCTCTGCCTTCTTTGGTCGATTGGATGAACTTCTTCACATTAGCGCCGACAGATCAATAGTTCTCAACGAAAATCAACACGAAATTCGCCTAGACATTATCAGAAATCTCCTATCACAATCACATGATGGCTTAATGAAGCTGAAAGAATCACAGAATAATGTCCTCCTCCTCGAGGCGAGATTGCAGGAGCTTGAGCATCTATTGAGGTTGTCGCAAGAATCTCAGACCCAGATGAAATCAGAGAGAGTTGAATCCGAAAAACTTTGTGAAGAAGCTGTTTCTGCCAGTGAGACTCTGGCCAAGGAGGTTGAAGGCTTGAAAAGTGAACTGGCAAACGAAAAGAATGCACACCAAGTGCTTCTGACTAGTTACAATGCAGCACTGAAAAACAATGAGAAACTATCTAGAGAATACGAATATATCAAGTCGCAGATGGTTGAACGTGACCGGGAGATTTCAAGGTTGAATGCGTCCCTTACTACTTATCACGAAGAGAAAGCACAACTCAACGATAAAGTTGTAAAAATCGGAGCAAAGACAGTTGATGTTATGAAGCAACGTATTGAGAGGCTACGAGAAGATTACACAACACGTCTTGAGGAGTTCAAGGCTAACTACGTTTTAGACCGCGAGAACGAAGAGTTATCTCGCCTCCGACTTGATCTCTCAACGAAGGAAGCAGAGAATGCCAATCTAAAGAGGCGGATGGAAAACGTAGAAAAATGTACATCATTGAAAATTCATAATGCCGAAGAGAAGCTAAATCTAATTCAAGGGGAGTTAAACTCGGTCAGCAAAGAAGCTTTCAATCATAAAGAAGAAAAGAATTTAATGAAGGAAGAGCTCGATCAATTGCGTAGTCTTATGGACATTGCTGAAGAATCTGTTGGCGAATTGAATCGTCTAAAAGAAGAAAACCGGCAATTGATTGAAATGATTAGATCCCAGTATGATCAGGACAGCCAGCTGTCCAGTAATAATGTACCATTTGAAATCACAGGGAGATACAATGAAGAGCATCTCATGCACGAACGTATCTCTGCCCTGATGCGAGAGAACGAACAAAATAACATATCGATGCGAACTCTGCAAGTAAGTTCGATAGAAAATACTCCCCGGGGTATCACTGCACACAGTCGCCTTTCCCCTTTTTTTAACAACACTCTCCTTTTGCGCTTATGTCGTAGAATGAAAATGTAGCGTTGAAAAGTTCCATCGAAGCCTGCACCGAGACTATTCAGCTCGTCCATTCTGAAATGACTGGTCTAAAAACGATTGCTAATGATGGGTTATCAAAGTTACGAGCAAAGGAGAAAAAGCTGCTCGAGGATCAGAGGAGATATAAAGATGCTATTGCAGCGATGGAAAGAAAATTAGAAAATGCCAACAAGTTAATCCTTTCTCTTCGATCATCTAGCAGATGCTATTATGACGAACAAGGACGAGGGATGTTTCCCAATTTAAATGCAATTACCCATTCGAAGGACAGACTCAAAACTAACGCAGGTCGTCAAGATTCTTTTTCTAGAATGGAAGATTATCACAGCACCCCTCCAAGAGACACCAAATACGAACGTCAATTTGCAGTTGAGCTGTCCACCGAGAAGGAGCTTCGATACAAAGCAGAGGAAATTTGTGCTGGAGTCCTGGCAAATTCCAAAGTTAAGTTGGAAGAACGAGATTCAGAGATCAGTGCTTTACGAGCCCAGCTATTCAAACTATCAAGTAAGAGACACAGCGATCGTAGGTGACGGTCTGACCATCTGTATTGTCCCGTTATAGATCAACGTGACATGGTGGGCCACCAAATCCCCCATTGATTCAGCATCAATTCAGGTTTTTTTAGATTAAACTCATATTCATTTTCAAATTATTACATTAATATCTACGTCTCTGCGTCTCTGCCCCCTAGGCGCTTGCTCCCGCAGAGGCAATAGCAATCATTCGGCCTGAACACCTGACAGAGGCATTGACAGAGCTGGCGACGCGACTTCTAGAAGCAGTTCCCCGGTCATCATCGGTTTAATTTCCTTTCTGCGAATTTTACTATGCAAATCCATTACTTGGCAGAAGTGAGCGAGGAGATCATGTTGCCGCTCTGATGGTGGTCCTTGAAGTGAGGTACAGATATTCATGTCAAAACGAATCCGGCAGTGAAAACATCATCATCAAAACAACACACATAGTGGTTGGAACGTCGTTTAAGAGTCTCAAGTTATTCATTGCCATCAAAGACAGAAGGAAGGCTGCCTTCTCGGACAGCCGCAAATTACGAGGGAATAAGCCCTGGAAGGTGGATAAGGACGAAAAAAGGGGGAACTAAGAAATAACAGCTAACTGGACGAGTTGTTGAGAAAGGAAGTCCCACTTATCTTTATGGGATTCCGTTTAGTTGCTTAGAACAATTTTGCCTTCCTTGCCACTCAACCTCATCATCAAAGCGAATGAATTCCGAGTGTAAAGCCGAGAAAACGATAGCAGGGCAAGCAGGAAGGACCTAATTTTAACATGAGAAAGATTAAACTAGTTACGTCAATTCGAATCCGGCACCTGCACTGATTGCAAAGATTAATTTTTCTCGGAGTACTTTCTCACTGCTGTAAGTCGGGAGCTTTAAAGTGTTGAAACAAGTTGATGCCGTTGGGAGCTTTTCGGCATCTCTCATGATTCCTACCCGTTGAATGGTAAATTTCGGATTCATGCTGGCAAAGCCCAAGGGGGGGGGGCGCTCGCAGCTGGTTACGAAACGAAGTAGGTCAGCTTGATTCTTCGGACTGAACGACGAAACAACATTCCAAAATCGAATGATATTCCTGTCGAGCATAGTGTAGCCACCAGTGTATCTTGCATTCGATTTCATGTCGGAAACGTCAATCTTTCCGTCCGATGCTCCACTTATGAGAACTTGCAGCTCAGGCTCATTGAATAATCGCAACCAAGGCCGCTCAATTACGTCCCACAGACCCCGAGTAAAGGCATCCGACTGCTCTTTGATGCGGTCACTAACATGGTGTTTTGCCATCAGGTATATATAGCGCCGTTTGTTTTCATTTGTGACTTCAATACTAGCTCCGTTGGCAATGAGTGGCACCTCGCTAACCCCGAAATCGTCATTGGCGACAGTGAATGTGAGACAAAGGTCTGACACATCTCCATCGTAGGATTTGAGAAACATGAGGTTACTATAAAGCGAACGATCAATTGTGCTGAGGTCGGTGAGTAAATGCAGGTAGGTGTGGTCACCCCTGAGAAATGATAGAAAGAGATGGGCAAACTGAGGTTGAATAGTGACTGCAGATAGCGGTCACGGTCAATAAGAGTATGAGAGGACGAACTAATCAAAAGTATTGTATAAGTGATCTTGACGACTTACTGCCTTCGTAGAGCGCTTTGCCCAGGATCCTACCAAGAAATTCAAATAGAACGATGTCATCGGAGCCATGAACAAACTTAGAAACCGGGTTGGGGTACATCTGATTTCCCTCAGTATTCTTGAACAAAGCGTAGTTTGGATCGAATGCGATGCTTGATAAGTCTGACCAACTTAGGCACCAACAGGCATATTCGAAGAAAAAGGATGAGCAGACGTACAATGCGTAAGTAACACATCACCGAGACCTTAAATTTTTAAATACTCACAATTCCTTAAAGAGCCCACCAACATCAATGCCAGTCTCCCGTGCGCCTGCTTCACTAATGTAACTAACCACGATACGCTGTCTCATATCGCGCCCAAGCTTATTCAGGCTAGCGAGACCATCCTCTAGCACTCTGCCTCGCATTACTTTGACCATGATCCCAGGTTTCAAGTTCCGTTCGTCGTTACTTCCTTGGAGCTCGGATCTATGCGTTGTTACTATCCTCTCAAAGAGTTGGAGCCTTCTCTTAAACGAGATTAAAAATGGACAAAGTCGACACACAGGTGTCAAGAGTAACGAGCTATATTCGTTGTGTGTCGTGCATCTGCGTAAATCTTGTTCAAGGAGGCCGTCCTCAATCCAAAGCTTTGGGGCACAAAGAAGTCGCCGGGAAGACCTATTGTATAGGTCGTTTTGCAGTTTTGCCGAAGTTGATATCAACGTCAAACCCAAGTGGCTTGAATTAAGACCTCGCCCAATTTTGGTTGCTTCGTGAATATCATCAAGGCAACATGCGCGGTACAAAAGCTTCTTCAACAAGAGTATGCATCGCCGCAGTTGGTGTTTGGGCAACGGCTTCCTGCGTAGACGTTAAAGGGCAGCAATTAACGTATTTCGGCGGATGAGGGGGGATCAATTAGAAATAAAAACACTCACTCCATGTCGAGATCGACATCATCAGTCACGATTAGAGTATGTACCATACATGTTATAAATAACAAGAGCACCGCTGCTCCGACATTGCCATCACAGGCTCCGTAATGCGAGTGCTGCAGGCGTCTGTAAGTTGGAGCTGAGCTGATCGTTCTGATGGGTGATGCTCCCTTGTTTACGTCGATGACAGCATAGAGATCGGATACAACTCTTGGATTAGATTGAATGATGGCCCACGATGACGCTAGGACGCTTGTTGAGAAGCACAACACGTTCAAGAGAGCTGTGACACAGGGTTCAATATTGGCCGATGCGAGTTCCTTCCGAGGTTTGGCATCATCTATCGATCTCTCGGCTCTCCTGACTAAATCTTCCTTTCCGTTACCACCCCATCGAGAGATTATCGTGCCATATGCTCGACATAGTGCAAGAAAAAACAAAACACTGTATTCATGATGGTTTTTTTTTGCGTTAGAGTCATTGGTTTCTCCGCCAAATACAACCTGAGAAGATAACATATCAACTGTCGCATATCCCTTTCCGCTGGCCAAATGTCTCGATATTGACGATGTGTTCATCAACATCACCCCTCCTCTGCTTGAGTCCGACGACTTGTTCGGAACATGATTTCCTGGTCCTGATAATAATGAAGTGAGCTTCTTAGCCCATTTGCTGGATTCCCAAAAACTGCGGTTCCGATCGGCCAAGGCTTCCTTGGCTGCAACGGAAGTTGCCGATGACATGCCGATATCTTCCAAATCCTTCTCGTGCTTCCTGTCTCTCTCTGTCTTAGTGTTTAGCACGTTCTTTGTATCCAGCTCATCGTCATCAATCGCACGTGTGAATAGTACGCGAGCATACGAATCAGAGAGAATGGCCGCTGCCTGCTCAATGACAACATCAGAAAGCACGATAGGGGTTGAGGTAGGCCCAGCATATACCCATTCAACCGCTGACATCCGTGAACTAAAAGTTCCTAAAGGTGCGGAGTCGATAAGAGTGGCAACAAAATTGAAATATTCTGCAGCTGCATTGTAGTGGAAGACTATTCGATTCACGCCATTTATTGCATCGCATATCTTCCCAAGTTGTATCAGATTGGCAAGAAGGCACAATACAGCTGGGGCTGGACAGGTTGTCAGTGAGACATCAGACATGTTTAGCACATTTTCTATTCGCCCAACTGACACATCATCGGCATGCAAATTGATGAATCTGTGGATATAACTGACCAATTGAGGCATCTTCCTCGCCCCCTCTCTCGAGTCATAATGTATCAAGCCTTCATAAGATGCAGGCCGAACTTTCCATGTAAGTAGAGGAACTGCCATAACCTCGGAAATGAAGCGCGAACAAAGGGAATTCAGTGACATATGATCAGTCCCATATACCTCCATAGATGCGATCAATTCAACGATCAATCGAAACAAAATACTAGCTCTGTCTTTTTGGTCGTTCGTCACGCAATGTTCACGCAATCGTCCAGCATCAACGGGAATCGGAAGATTTGCTCGTGTTGGTCCAAAGAGGAGGAGCGACCTGAGAGAAGATATAAGGTCGCACGAATAGGCCATCTCCGATAGATTAGTGCTTCCATTGATTGTTGGTTGCATCAACATGGAACAGGACATTTTATATACTACATCGCGCGCCCTGCCAATATATTTCCCAGAGCTACACATTTCCTCGGACGCGTTCAATCGGAGAATTTTTCGCAGCAAAGAATCGACGGCACGATAGCAAATGTCGGTGCTGCTCTCATTGGTGCAGGTGGAACTTTTAGTTGGATTCTGTTTCTCGGCGATCCACTTTGTAGAAATGCTCGTGACACACAGAGCTAAAACTTTTAGCAAACGCCTTTCCCCCCCGCAAGACTCCATCCAAGGAAGAAGCGGGTCTAACTCTATATCATCACTGGATAGGCCGGGTAGGAGCAATTTTTCAACAAGTTTCATCCATCGTGATTGATCTCCTCTTTCCATGACCATTGGTCCAGAATGGACTTTCATTTCACCACTGCGAAGGTGCTTGCGAATGACAGTTGGTAATGCAAAGAATATGAATTGAGATGTCATCGACGACACAGTTGCAGGGGGCGGGACGTATTCTTGCTTCAACATACTTGACAGGGTGATTAGGTCGGACATTCGTTTATCGAATATCAGCCGTTGATCATCCCTTGCCCTCGCCGCGACCAGTTTGCATCGAACGAGGGATTGGATTGAAATGGCCGCCGACACTCGTGCCCGCGCCTCCGCGCGTAGTTTCCTCTGCTCGGCCGCCTTTTGGGCAGCGGTAGGCGCCTCTGGTGCGGGCGTCGTTTGAGTTGCCACCGCCGAAAAACCGATGCTGTCAACACGATTAATGGGGGTAGGTGACGAAGTTCCTGCGGCGGCGCCTGCATCATTTCTCACAGCTACGCCGTCGACGGAATATTCTCCCCCCGCGATGGCCACTGCCGTCGTCGCTCCTTGCTTTTGTCGATCCAACTCGTTCCGCTTCCGTAGATCTTTTGCCTCCTTTTCTCTCTTGGCGCGTTGTCGTCGTGCCCTGGCTTCATCCGCCCTCTTCTTGGCTGTATTTCCTGACAATTCCTCAGTGAACATGTTGTTGTTGTTGGCTGGGGGTTTGGATTAGATAGAGAGATACAATGCAGACGACGCCCCCTCTCGTCCTCTTTTCAAGTCGCGGAATATCCTCAGCCTCGAACTTCCGACCCCCCCTGCCAGGCAGTGATGTTAAAAATGTATTTTATTTTGAGAGAGTGTTCTTAAGGTACTCCTCTGATTCACAATTATTCGTATTTTGGCTGTTTTTTGCTTGGATTAAGGGCTGTGTTAATTTTCAGAGGATGGCTCAAGTACATAAAAAATGCTAAATTTTGCGCTGAACCCAATAGTTGCATCGGCTTTTTCTGAAAATGGCAAAATCGCGCCGCGATTTAATTCCTCCTATTTTTTTCACCCAGTTGTCAAAAAAATGGCGCACTACAAAAACCAATGACAAAAATTGTCTCTCAGTGTGCGTAGATAGCACGAAAATCTCACACAAACCACAAATTTGTGCAGCACCATGGCAGGTGGTCGGAAGAAGCTTTCTGGCCGACAGGAAGACATACGCTTACAGGTTACACTTTCTCTCTGCAAGTACATTATCCCAGAAACAGATCGCCTAAATGCTGGGGCCTACAGTAAAATTGCTGCTGATTTAATCATGTTGGGGGTGTCACCAAGGTATGTTGGTGACATATGGAGACAGCACAAGAAAGAAATTATGAATTCATTGAACACAGATCTTATGAAGAGCTTAAAGCACAGAAAGGGCGCAGGAGCTCCACGGAGAATCTCAGTTGAAGATCTGCAGGCCCGTGTGAAGGCAGTACCTTTCAACTTTTGCAAGAATTATCGGACACTTGCAAACAAGGTTGGTGTCCCATATAGTACTATCCAACGAGCATTGAAGTTGGGGTTTCTAAAGACATCAAGGAATTGTATCAAGCCCCTATTGACACAAACAAACCAGGCTGCCCGTGTGGCATACTGTCACAGCTTTGTTGGTGAAACGGTTGGTTCAGTGACATGATGGATCGTGTTGACATTGATGAGAAGTGGTTCTATCTTTCTGAGGTCACCACGAAGTACATCTTGGTACCTGGGGAGGTATCACCGCAGAGAACGTGCAAGCATAAGAGCCACATCACCAAGGCTATGTGTCTCACAGCAATGGCCCGCCCGCGGAAGGATCCTGTCACTGGAGTTTGGTGGGATGGGAAGATTGGCACCTGGTTCTTTGTCAAACAGGAACCAGCACAACAAACATCCAAGAAACGCCCAGCCGGGACTCTTGAGACAAAGTCTGTGAATGTAGACAGAAAGACAACGATCGAGATGATTCTTGAGAGCCTCTTTCCAGCAATCGTGGAGCAGTGGTCAGCGTGGGAAAGTGACATGAGCCCAGAAAGTTCACTGTAACAATGTGTAACTTGTGTAACAAATGTT
>JALLPB010000084.1:0-24672 GCA_036939975.1 Cyclostephanos tholiformis | reverse complement strand
TATCTTCCTCCTCTCCTCTCCCCTCCCCTCACTAACTTTTTGATTGTTGTGTCATCGTCATCCCTGCCGTCGTCCGGGTTGGATACGACGACGGCGCGCCCTCTTCTGACATCTTCGTTGTCGTCGTCATCATTTGTCGTCATCCCCGCCGTCGTCTGGGTCAAAGACGATGACAGCGCGCCCTTTCCTGACGTCTTCCTTGTCGTCGTCGTCGTCGTCGTTTTCTTCATCGTCGTCGTCGTCGTCGTTGTCATTGTCATTGTCATTGTCATTGTCGTCGTCGTCGTCGATGCATCGGTGATCCAAGAGCAATCGAAGGAGCGACGGGGGGCACGGCGGAGACGGGATCAAGGAGGGCAGGCAGGCTGAATCGGACTTGGCCATGGTCAGAGGGTAGAGGGGTGCGTGGCCTCTCTATTTTGTTTTTATTCACACAACAACACCCACCAGGATCTGTACTTATTTTCTACTTTTGCAAAATAAGTGTACTTATTTCGAGTTTTTGCATGTACTTATTTTGCCTTTTTGCACGTGGTACAAAAGCTACTGGGGGGGCGACGTACAAATCCCCGCATTTAACAACGAGTCAAAATAAGTACAAATACCGTCGATCTTCACGGGGGAACTCAATTGAGACGGCTACATACATACTTTATGGTACACGCAGTAATGTACCGTAGCGCATGTACAAAATGTGAAAAATGTGAAAAATGTCATGTTCGTCACAGGACCGTTCTTGTATCTTTTTATCTATAGGACATGTTACAATCCCACTCAATCAACCTCACTGACCCAACTTTTTTGGCGGGTTGGGTCGATATCTACCTTCTCCTCTATCTATCTCTCTCCATCTAGGTACCTACTATTCCGATCTGTGCATGTCACAGAATATAATGTTGTCGTGTCCTGTGGTATTGCTCGACCATGGATTCCTCAGTTCTCGGTTCAACCTGTCGCATTTGGGGGAAGCGCTGGCATTTGATGGATTCCTTGTCCTGGCGCCGGAATATCCGGAAAGCCTGGCGGCCTCCTACGACGTAGCGCAAGGTACGACCACAGGGAATCCCATCAATCGTGGGATCATAATGGATGCGCTACTCAGGACCCTGACGACAGAATGGGGCGTCCTCCCCACGGCGTACGGGATTGTGGGTCACTCGCTAGGGTGCAGCACGGTCAATATCACGGGCGATGAATCATGGACAAGGGTGTGCCTGGCAGGCGGATATCCATCCCTGAGGGGGCCAAATTGCCTGTTAGTTGAATCCGTCAACGATTGCACGGTTCCCCTGATTTGGGCGTTGGGCGTGCTGCGCGGGAACGACTACGTATTTCTTGAGGAGGATGTGGTAAGATCAAGATCATGGGATGCTTTACCATCCATGGCATCTTTAATATTCAGGAATCAGGGCAGTGCCGCTCCCAATCACATATCGTTCCTTGCCGTTGGACCGAACGATGCGATGGTGGATTTTCTATCGCCGCTGCTGCCGGTGGCATGCACGTCGGGAATACCCGTCCTTGATTTCAACAAGTATCAATTGTCTAGGGATAGCGGCGAGGTGGTAATACCTTTGATAGTGGATTATATGAAGCAAAAAATGGTTCTCATAAAAAGATAATTGCAAACATGAGGAAAATTTACTTTGCCATTAAATGACATATCATGGTCTGAAAATGGTCCATGGAATGTGTGCACACAATCTCACTAACAACTATTAACATCAAACTAAGAGTGATGCATTATACTAATGAATATGTTCTGCACAGCCCACGGAGCATGAGGAATTCAACGCAAACCATGGGACCAAACAGTTGGAATGGAATCCGCGTGTGCATGACAACAGTTTCCTCTCCTCATCTCAACAAAACTCATCAAGACAGATGCAGCACTATCATCTGTCCTTTGAAATTTTGTGCTTTGGATTGGAGATCTTGCCCCATTGATATTGAGCGCCATTTGTCTTCTTGATTGCATAGTGGGCAGGAGAATTGCCATCCTTCCATTCACCAATGCATTCGGTTCCATTGGCGAACTTGTGGGTGCCTCGGCCATGATGCTTGTCATCCTTATATTCTCCAACGTATTCGGTTCTATCAGCAAACTTGTCGGTCCCTTGGCCATAACAGTTGCCATCCTTCCATCCTCCAATGAATTTGGTTCCATCGGTGAACTTCTAAGTGCCTTGGCCATAAAATATGTCATCCCTCCATTCTCCAATGTATTCACTTCCATCGGCAAACTTCGTGAAGCCATGGCCATGACGGTTGCCATCTTTCCAATCTCCAACGTATTCGCTTCCATCGGCAAACTTGCAGGTCCCTTGGCCATGACGCTTGCCATCCTTACATTCTCCAATGTATTCGCTTCCATCGGCAAACTTGTAGGTGCCTTTGCCATTATACCCGCCATCCTTCCATTCTCCAATGTATTCGGATCCATCGGCGAACTTTATGAAGCCATGGCCATGACGCTTGTCATCCTTCATTTTTCCGACGTATTCACCTCCATCGGCGAATGCGATGGCTCCTGTTTTAGCTTCTCCAAAAGTCACGGCCATTGTTCCTCTGGCAGCCGCAATTGAATGTTCCTGTGCCATCGTAGCGCCGACCAGAAAGGCAAGGAAAAAGTACTTTCTCACAATCTGTCAAAACCCAATGGAGGGGAGGGATCTATTATGCAAAAGAAACAACCAATGGCGGAATGTGATGTTGGATTTGCATGAATGAACGTGTCGATGGTGTTTCAGTTTCGAGTGACCATGGGAATGATTTGGTGTGTATTTTTTCATGTGAGACCATCAACCTACCCTATGCTCATCACTACCATACGAATTCCCACGTAAGGTTCGTTTGCACTCTTCTCGGAGGTTTAAATTGAAAAAAGATAAGTGTCCCATGACACCATCCAACCACCCCATCAACGCCGATGGAGCCGCCGGGCAACCATCATCATTCCGAGAAACCGTGAGTGCGCAAGATGCCGGTCACACCATCTCCATCGCATCCCGAGGCCGCGTGCCCTACAGCCGCTGTCACGATTCGAGGGTTTGCGATAACGGTCTCGGTCGGTCGGGGGGGGAATACATCCGCATTCCTACCGATCGAGCTACCGAATGACGACGACGACGACGACGACGTTGACGAGAACGGAATGGCGACCGACGGCAAAGGGGCGGCTGCCGCGGTGGTGGCGTCGCACGCGTACGCGGGGGGATTCGCCGACTCCGGACACTCGGCGATGCTCGACTTGTCGGGACGACTGTGGCTATGCGGGTGCGACCGATGGCAGCAGCTCGGTCTCGGCTCCGCGAACGGCGGATCGAGCGGATACACGTGGAGTGGGGGCAAGCTGTGGCAGGATTGATTTGTCAGGAACGCGCACGTCGTGGAATTGTAGAGGGAGTTGGATCCGTCGTCGCTCGCGATATCGTCGTCGACGACGACGGTAGGCGATCCGTCGAGGAGGTGGATTAGGGACGTGGCGTTGGGAGGCGATCACACGGTGATCCTGTCCTCCAACAGGAGGGACGTCGTCGCATTCGGCAGGGGTTTCGAGGGTCAGTTGGGACAGTCCTCGAGGCCGTTCGTTTCATCGCCCGCCAAATCAAAGGTCCTATCGTCCAGTGCCGCGAAAAAAAGCGCGGTCTGCGCCTACCGGAACTGCTCAATGACGTTGGACGACAGCGGCGAGGTGATGAGCACGGCTGGGAAATGTTCGTTGGAGTTGCGGGGCATGAAAAAGGCCTTGGAGCTGTGTCGTAAACGCGCTCAGGAGACCGGCCTCATTGAACGCGGCGGGGAGCAATCTCAATAGTAACAGTCGTAGACTGAGCGTCTTCTTTATAATTCAGGTCTCGTATTCGCTCACAAGCTCCATCAGACACTTCGCGTAGCCATTCGGGTCCTCCCATGCCAGACTAATCCTGCCCCCGACGAACAATTCCGTTCCCCTGTTTCCGTTATTTTGCAAATATTGCCGAATCGTACCTCCCGCCAAATCAGTATCATTACGGACGGCATCGACGTCTCTTCTGTCGTTCGAATCGTCCCCGGTTGTCCTCCCCCTCCTCCTCTTATTCTTCTTCCTCGTCCAGAACCAACTCCTCGCACGATTGCGCCTCGTATCCGTCCCGCGAATCAAATCGATGCGCACGTCGCGTCGTCCCCTGAGCGCATCGAGACTACCCCCGCATCCATCGCGGAGCGCGCCGGCGAGGAACGCGAACGTCGAATACCTACTCCGACCGCCGTGCAGACTCGCCGCGCTTAGGCAGTTGGGCGTCCACACGTGGCCCAGGTCGTCGGGATTGCCCACCAAATTCCGTTCGGAGAATTCGCGAACGAATCGTCCGTTATCGCGAAGGGAATACCACCAGAACAATCCACCGACGATGCCGGATAACGCGCGATACGACTCGCGAACCTTCATCGGATCGGTCCCATCGAGGAAATAGGATAGTCCGGGCGGGGAGGATATGACGACGTTCGTCACCGGCGCCCCGAACGGTGCCGTCCTCGACGATGACTCCGCCGCCACCCGAAGCGCGATGGACGAGCATCCGCCGTTGGCGACGATGGCCCAACGTCCGACGGTATTCCCCCCCCCCCCCCTCCGCGTCGACCTTCGCCTCGTACTCCGCCATCAAATGCGATATCTGACGCGTCCAATCGGTAACGTTGAGTAGTGGCAGCTCGTGCGATATCGGATCGCCGAATTCATCCGTAGGACCGCTCGCCGTGGCGCTACCGAGCAAATCGGGTACAAGGACGACCGTGCGACGACCGGTATTTCCGTATTCATCCCGCAAGGACGATAGCAATCGATCGTAATACCACCTCCCTATGCCCACGCCTATCGGATGCACGAGTATCATCCCGGTCGTTATCTGGTCCGTGGCATTGCCAATGACCAGCGCATTGTAGTCGTATTCGAAGCGATATCGCGTTCGGGGGGGTGGGACGTCGTCGTCGTTCGTCCTCGCGATTCGGGTGAATAATTTACGTATCCACGATGACGAATTCCGATGACGGCGCATGCCGACATGTCCCGACGACGATGTCAGATCGGTCAAGTGGTGCGTCGAGGACGTCCTCACGTCGCGGTCGATGGTGTCAACCGATTCGCATTCGTCATCGCATGCTGTAGCGGGTGTGAATTTTCCAGTAGGACGACGGCGATGATATCTTCCCCCCCCGGCCATGCCATGCCCGTCCGTCCCGACGACGGGGGGGGTGACGATGAACGATGCATCGCACGATGATATCACGGCCAAGAGATGCGCGGCGAGAATTGTACGTAGAAGAAGGGGGGATGGACGGACGCGACTTCGAGACATCCTCGACTGGCTTGATATGCGTGCCGTGCGTGAAGGCCTCGATCGAGCGCTATCGCAGGGCTACCATAGGTATTTAAGGACGTCGAGTCGTTGTTGTATGTCATCAACAACTCTTCCCGCCAAATATACTGTATACAGGAATTCCTATCTTTTACTCGGGCCAACTCCCACCGTTCATTATTTTTTTTTGCGCGCCTTATCGTACATCATTCACTCCTGCATCAATCCGCCAAGATTCTCATCGAGGCAGGGTGGGGGACGACGATAGAGTGTATCATACCTCCGCGCCGCGTCGATGAAACACATAATAATAACTTCACTCTATCGACCGACATCACTTCCTTGACTCGTCTCGCGTAATATTATACATCCATTTTTCAAAGCACCCCCCCCCCCCCCCCCCCCCCCCCCCCCCCCCCCCCCCCCCCCTCCCCGCTCCCTTCCATCATCCAAGCGAAGAATGATTCGCACCGCCAACCTCCTCGTCAGGCGCATCCCCACGTCGAACAACTACCTCGTCGTCCCCCCCAGGACCGTCGCGACGATGCCATCGTCATCGTCCAGCGCGTCGTCCTCCACGACGACGGCGGTCCTACCACCATCCCGGTCATCGTTTGCCGTTCCCTCGCCCATCCCGCGCGCATCGTACGCCCCGTCGCGTTCGTCGTATTCGTCGTATCCCGGGCGCCCCTTCTCCTCCACCCCGACGACGACGACGACGACGACGTCCGACGATGCCGCGTCGCGATTGGGTTCCATACTCCAACGCGAGATAAACGAGGAGACGGAGGCATCGTCCGCCGCTCGCGACGATGACGACGACGGTGGTGGATTGCCCCCCGAGCTACGGGAGCTTCGGGATGCCGTATCGACGAAATGGACGATACTCGAGGGCATCACCGGCATCGCGGACGACATCGGCGGACGCGAGGTCGGAAGCGGCGCGACGGTTCGCATGCTCAAGAGGGGAAACGGGAGCAAGGGTGCGAGGATCGGCATCGTCTTTCACTGTCAGGATACCGAGGAGGATTCCGACTTCGATACGGACGATTTGTTCGACGAGACCAAACGTGACGAGGAGGAGAACGAGGAAAACGAGGACGAGGAACCGATGCAGGCGGTTAGATTCGGCGTGGTCGTGTCCAAGGGTGGAAGGACCGTCGTCATCCAATGCCGTAGCGGATACGAGCTGAGCGTGGACGGCGTCACGGTACGCGATGGGGACATGGAGACCGTGTTGGTGGGCCTCGCGGGGGGCGAGGGCTTGCACGCCGCCCTATATCAGGTGAGCGGGATCGAGACATTTCTTTTTTTCTCCGTATATATTTCGCGTTTTTTTCTCTTTTCCATATTCGGACACGTGCGTCGCGAGTATTTCACCATATATATGATGTGTACTAACCGATATTTCTACGACCGTACGACATCTTCGTATTCCCCCCCGCCGACTTCGCCCCCCCCCCCCCCCACACACACACACAACACATTTTTTGTTGTTTTCTTCGCGAATATAAAACGATCGCGATCGTGCCATATCCGACGATTGGATATCGTCCGACGTAGGGACCGGAATTCACGGAACTCGCGGAGGATCTCCAGGAATCGTTCCGAAATTACGTCGTGACGGAATGCGGCGTCGACGATGACGTGACTGCATTCATTTCCATGTACTGCGATTATCGCGAGCAGGAGGAGTACGTCTCGTGGATGAAGACCGCCATCGATATACTGGACTGATGATGGGTAGAATATAATTCGAACCCAGTTCACGTGTGAGGGGCATTGACTTTAAGGACTAAAAATAGATGATTTAGATATTAGATCTGTGCCGACAACACGCGAGCTCCAAAAGATTATAGGTATTATTGGCAAACAAGTGTTAACACAGCCAAAAATTCGACTGCTTCTCAATCGCTGTTGACTTGTATGTCCATCTGCACAATTTATCGGGCGTTGCTTCACTAAGTCCTCTGCATTACGCCCTTCTTCCTCGGAGTAGCAGCCAGCAGCTATTTGCGGAGAATACCCCAATTGCTTGTAGAGCGTTGTCATATTGTTCTACATGATTCTATAACTAACAAAAACAGAACAATAAATTTATATCCTATTGAAATTGAAACAGTGGAAACTCGGGTAAAATAGTATGTTTTCCATAGCAGCTAAACTGCTATTGGCGCATAATATATTATTCGTTCCAACTTTGTTTTGGCATCAAAAAAATTCTTACTAATTATTGGATGGATTAGCCAGCTGATGATAATTCCCAGTAGTGCTGCTCTTCATCTACTACTCTCTCGGGAATGCTTTTTAATGAAGATTGTCACATTGAACTTGTTGTGCTCATAATCCTCTTGTGAGGCATACACAATCACCAAACCAGCTGGTTTCTCCTCTTGTAACCTTGTACATTATGTGTTTCTATTATTGCTGAAACACCACACCAGATACCAGATGAATCTGGTATGGTTAGAAAGGAGAACACTCCTCCTCCCAATCATATTAGACAAAGATGGCCAAGACTACACTGCCCATATCATGCATATGATGTGCACAGTGTTGTTGTGAACATAACGAGCTCATTTCTCAGCTGTATTCTTGACTTTAGATTCTTTCTAAGTGTTGATAAGTATTTATCCATTGGTTTTTTGTTCATGCATGACTTGTGATAGTGTATCCCATTGGTAATTTACACATTATCTTGTCTTATTCAGATCCGCCCAATTGGTTTCCCTCACAAAGAAAAATCATTTAGTACTTACAACACTAGTACATCCCTGGGTTTTGGCAAAATATTGGTTCCTACAGTGATCTAGCCAAAATATTTTGCTTAAAAATCAATGCCAATGAAAACTATTGACTTTTAAAGCTAGTAGTTCTTGCAGTAACATTTGGTAACTGGTCAACACATAGGATTTGGAACAATTTTTCTTGGCCTAGCATCCATAATATTTCTGTTAAGAAGCAATACACATGAGCACACAACAACACACAAAAACTAGCTGAGCTTCTGCCACTCTAATTTCAGCGGCTTTAGCCCCTCTCTCCATGGTAACATCTGCCATGGGTCCAAATCACGCCACCATGGCCCCCCTCAATGAGTGCACTGAAGGTGCCCAGTGGCCGGGCTTGCACTCACTGTGGCTGGTTCCCTTGTTAAGACACTACCCATCAAAAAATTAAGAGATATGCAGAGCACCAGTTTTAGGTAACTGCAACTCAATGGGAGCATACTAAAACAAACCAAAGGTTAGAGGAGGGGTAGAGGGAGGGCAAAATGGCACACTGGGCAATAACAAAAGGAGGATGAGACATGATTAGCCCATAGTCTTGGGAGATCAAATTAAGCGATTTGAAAAAAGAGAGGAACAAGGCCTTGGGTTTAGATGGCTGCCACTGGATGGGGGGAAAGAACTATTTTCCAAAAGTTGGCCTTGGCAGCAGGATATAGTTGATAGAGATGGTGCACGGGTCGATCATGATGGAGTGGGATGTAATCCCAATGTTTGGGCCAATGAATTGAGTTACAGAAAAAATTAGAACAAAAAACACCAAGGCCTTTGGCGGATGCAAAATTACAAATAAAAACACAACAACCAACTAAGAATGAGCAGCAACATGTGCAACTGGTAGAGAGAGCACAGGGGGAGAGGGAGGGATGTGATTTGATTGTACAAAGTAAAAACTAAAATAAATCAAAGCATTTTTAGTTCATTTATTTCTAGTCCATTTTACCAATGCCCTTGACCAACCCATCGCAAAGAAGTTGCTACAAGAGGGTGGTTAGTTAATAGCTTAACCGCTATAAGGGTTTGGGTAGGAATAAAAAACTCCCCCCTTGTAGCTGAAAGTTTAAAAAACACACAAAAGTAACCACAACACAAACATCCCTACCATGGCAAGCTTCTGCCCTCTCTTCACCACACAGGCAATGTGGAAGATAGGTTGGAAGAGGGCACAGTCAAAGTAAATTAATCGCCTGATGGAGCATATAGGTGGCTTCATGCAAAGCTCCTAAACACCACCACCAGGCAAGTTCTAGCACTGTATCAGCCCAATGAATGTCATGGTCATTGTTAGGGTTAGATCTCTCTTGTAATTGCAACATATTGGGTATAGAAAAAAATAGTTTTAACTATTGGTGTTGTCCCAACAAATGTTCTGAGAAAATTGTATCGAACTTGAGATACTTAAACTCAGAAAACAGATATTTTTACTTAGAATCAATTAAGATATTAAATAAAAAATCAAAGTACAATTCTGGGAAACCAGCATTGTCTGCTGTTGATAATCAAGGCCATTACCTCTTCCTACAACCTCTACCCAAAAAATTTTAACATCAGCATAGGAATTCTGTATTGAAAATCACCACATGGACCAGCTAGTATATTGATCTCCAGAGTCAACCATGGCTGCCAGTGTGGTTTTCACTTTTCTACTTTTTTGTCTGATCTTTTTTCCCTTTGCCCAATGGGGAGGCAAAAATGGTGTCCTGATATACCCTTGTCATCATGCAGTTGGCCAATCCAGTTGAGTGGCAATTGACCACTCTTTATTACTATGTGCTGGCACACTACAATACATCAGTCCACCGCCACAACAGCACGCAGACATGACCCAAAAAACATCTCCGCAAGAGGCATATTCTCTTGACATCTAGAGTCAAGGAGGAGTCCAGAAGTCACAGGCCATTGCATGCTATTGCACCTTGAAAGCAAATTGTCCTAAGTTCCTTATTGCTCAACAATGATTACAACGTGCTTGGTGCTATGCTGCCTGGAAGGACAACAATGTGCCAAAGCCGCATGGGGCAGGAGGGGGGATATGCCAGGAGGGCACGTCCCATCCTCTCCCCCTTTGCCAATGTCCTCTCTTGTATTTGCTTACGGTTGCTTGAATGGTGCAACAAGTCCAAATCATGTGTGGTGGGTCAACAGGGGGAGAAGGAGGGGGGATAGTGTAATGACGAAGAAATTGAGACATTACAACAAGGTCATGAATAGGATGCCATTGGCCTTGTGTAGTTGTTGTTTCACGAGGAGAACTAATTGTGACAAGGACATGGAAATCAGTGAGGACAAAAATGTTGATAAAAACAAGGATTAAGGTGAGGAGAAGGAGGAGATGGAGGAGGAGGAGGAGAAGGAAAGTGATTGAGATGAGAAACTCATTTGTGAGCTGTTGGTCATTATAATCGGTATGTTTTGTTCTACCCCAGCCAAGACAGGCTGCTAGCATCCTCCTTGGAGGTGCCAGGATATTGCCAACTCTGTTCAATATGTCTCTCCATGCGGCTGCTCTTGTCTATCGGTGGGGAAAAAATGACAAAAGCTATGTCTGCCCCTTATTTACTCTCCCTGTTTTTTGGTCCATGGCATATGTCATTGTCCCTTTGTTGCTACACATATAATCTCACTGGGGGTAATTTATTAGGAAAATGTTAAATGTGAATAAAAATCAGGGTATTATTCAATACAAATTTTCCCCATTTGGTAAAATTTTTAAGTACATGAAGGGATTCATTTTATTGAACATAAAAGAATATATGAAGACAACAAAATAATTTTCCCAGCTTTATTAAGACAACAAATTATTTTTCTTGTCTTTGAATACTGAAACCTATGTATGTAGGTTTCATTTAAATCCAAATTTGACTAACGGCAAACTCAAAACTAATGGCTATGTGTCACAAACACAACACAATGCAACACACCACAACCAAAAACACAAAAGATACGATGACCATGGTCCCTCCTGCCCACCACCTTCCAGCAGCTTCAATGTGAAAGGTAAGTCAGATCACCTTATATCAAGCAAATGCTAACAATCTTTGCAACATGGGGGTATAGTTTTTATGTGAAACTAATGTATTCTTCATTTTATTTGTCATTTTTCTACACGTTGCCACTCAATTGCAAAGGAAAGGTGAGTTTTTTAAGCTTCTGATTGTGATTTTCTTGTGCCTCTGTAATGAAATAATGCTCAATCACCCCATCTATCTTGCAATTTATTTTTGGATGATGCCACTTGAGTCCACATTGGTATGATGCACACCAATGTGGGACCCTAAGTAATGTTGTTAACCGTATCCTTAAGGTTATTTTTGTATCAATACTTACATACAATTACCTTGTGATGTCACAAAACAATGCACAAACACAAAAAATATAAAACAAAACACCACGACCATGGTGGCAGAGCCGCTTGTCCCTTCAGCAGAATGTATTCTTTAAATTTGCTCATTCTGACACATGGGCAACCCAGCAGAGTGGTTGGTTGACTTAGTTGGGAATGTCGGCGACATGTTGCCAAAATGTCGCCGACAGCTGACAATATCGGCAAAATTCTGCCGACAGGGCGATGTCGCGACATCGACATTTTTTTTGTTGTTCCCGCGCAAAAAAATTTCGGGAAATGACGACATTTCATAGATACGCAAAAGTATAAATTATTTACAATAAAAATTAATTTTTTCTAGTAGCTCGTCTAGAAGTCTAAACAGAGGAGTGGCCGCTGCTACCACTGCCGCTGCCACTGCCACTGCCGCTGCCGCTGCCGCTGCCCCTGCCACTGCCGCTGCCCCTGCCACTGCCCCTGCCACCATCTTCAAACAAAACACGCCAAATGATTCATCGATGGATGCGGCCGCCGCCGCCGATCGAGCAGCATCCGAAATGCTCGATGCCGCCCATAGGCGTTCCTCCGAGAAGTCAACGGCGAAGAAGGAAGCATCGTCATCATCATCAGCATCGTCCATACCGGCGGCGAGCGTCTTAGTGGACATCAAGGCAACCACCGCCATTGCATCGCTTGAGTCGTCCCAGACCCTGACCGTGGCGAAAATCGCGTTGTCCATACCCGACCTCGCATTGAAGCCGGACGCATGCTACGACTTGTCGTCTTCTGATCTCGTCATCGGTTCATCGACCATCAAGCTCAGAGCCTTTGATGCGCCCGGTCCGGCTAACGCGGCGTGGCTTTCCGACCTGTGTGTCGACTCGCGTTTGTCAAGCCTAACGATCTACATCGGACCGCTAACAAACGTGCCACACTTGATCTCGAGATGCTCGATGACAACGGGCGGCGGCGGCGGCGGCGCCACGGACAACCTTAGCCTTTTCATCGACTTCAGACTGAGGTCGTATGGAGCATATGAGATGCGCAATCCGATATCGGGGGAGTATCCGGGACCAGACACCCTCGGTCGTAAGTCGTTCAAGTACTTGGGGGCGAGGAGGGATTACGAGACGAAATTCGGTACTGCGGACGTATCGAATTTCCTATCGGACGTCAGGTCGAGCTTGACCGGTGCTGTCGACAATCCAGGACTGGGCAATCCAGCCCTGTCGGAGTTGGAAACCTTGACAAGGGGTCCATTGGCCTTGGATGTTACGATGACGCTCAGGTGGATTTTGTATCGTTTCACTACTTTTTTTTCTTCTCTCTCACTCCTTCGCATTTGTTGCTGAACGGGCAATACGTGTACGATTCAAAATACAAAATAAACACTTACCTTGCCTTGCTCGATGTCTACGTGAAACTGTTTGGTCAAAAGGATGGCGAGAAGCTGGCCGCGGCCGATAGCGGACCGATCAATGAGGCATATGTTGGACGATGACGAAGTTGAAGGAACTAGATCACATGCTGAGTTTGTATCCGAGGGAGAGACCGAAGAAGTTGAATTCAATTTATATGCAAATGGCTGCAAAGAGGACTTAGATAAAAGTAATAACAGGAGAAGTTTAGATGTATTGCAATTCTCAACTCCAATCCATCCTGCAGCCTCATCTACCAACCTATCTAATGCTGCCTTCTTTGTGGCTGCCTTTGAAAAGTACCTCAAACACTCAAACACGGACTTCTAATCAAAATCCAAAATCATTGTCATCGTCCTGCCCGACATCTATCTTGTTTCCTTCTTCATCGATGTCTTTGAAAGCTTTGGGAAAGTATGATTCCGATAATGGTACATTTGGCATGAGCTCATCCCAATGCTCACACATAAGTTTGACATTCTCTTGCACAAATATCATACGAGAATTCACCTTGGGAGAGAGTTGTGCACGCTTTGCTGTGATAACTCTGGCCGCCCTTGGCCGTATCCTCTCAGAAGGAGCAGATGTGGCAGGGATGCTCAAAAACTCTGATGCAAGTTGGCTCAATTCAGGGAACTGAGAAGCATTTTCTATCCAGAACTTCAGTGGATCATTGTACTTTCCATCTTTATCTTTCATCTTCATCTGTTGAAGATGGTCATATGATGCAAGCTGATGTTCACACCTGATTTTAAATATCTCATCTGCTGTATGATTGTTGTTCTCGTTGGACAGAGTGGGATTGCCAGTGACATCGTCATTGTATTCATCATACAAACCTTCAAATGCAAAATCCAAGTGGCTCTGTATGTATGCCTTCTCAGCATTTGAATCACCATCATCAACTCAATCATTCCCTAGCTTCTTTGCTGCCTTCTCAACCATGAGTCCAAGTACAAAAGCACGTAAGTTATCATACTCACTGATCACCATCATCTTCTTCAAAGCCTTCTTTGTGCAAAGATCAAGAAATGCTGCAACAAAGAAATATGGGTGAACACTGCAGTAGCGGTTGCATTCCCCAATCTCTGGAAATCGGGAGAATGAAACTTTAGTACCTTCCGCATTTGTAGGTGGAGAGTAACGCTTGTCGAAATCTTTTAGGAGGAGAGTTGTCAAGCTTTTCACTGGTGCTTGAGTGTTGTTGCTTTCAATCACATTCACATAATGCTCCCGGATAGAAAAGATTGCAGAGACCACCAGTGATCCTGTTGGATATGTGTCACCTTCGAGATTTCTCTGCCACGATGCCATCTTCCGAAGAGTAATCTCGATCTGATGTAGAATGACCCATTGGTGATCATTAAGCAACTCACACTTGATCTCGTCAGCAGCCTTCAAACAGACCAGGGCCGGCTTGCACAACCGCAAGCATTTCAGCATCCGATATGTTGACCACCACCTGGTGATACAGTCTTGGAGTAACTTCCTGGGACGATACCCAACTCCACTGTAACAAGGAAGAGTACCGCAGCTCTGAAATTCAAGGAGTTTTGCAGTCTACTGCATTGACTTGGAAAAATATTCAATGATTTTCCTAGCTTTTGCCATTGCCTTGTCAGCTCCTGGGATATTTTCATCTGTTTGAGAGAGAATGATATGTCAGAACAATGGTGTCGGGTAACAACATAAATCATTCGACATACCTTCAAATGCCAAGATAGCATTGCACTGCAAATTATGGTCAGTGCAATAGGCGTGCTCCATCCCTGAAGTGCGCAAAAACTGACCAAGCACTCCCATGCTTGCTGTTGTGTCTGTAATTCCGATTACAATATTCTCCTTGATGGTGTACTGCTTGAGAACTTGCGTCTGATCATTAAAGATGGCCTCCCCAGTAGTAGTGCCATGGAAAACTTTGAAGTCAATAACAATACTACGAAGGTGCCAGTTGATGATATAATGGAACGTGGTGGTTGAGTATGTCAAATCATCATTGCCAGTCCAATGGTCATTTGTCCACGACTCCCTGTGTCTCGCAATTTCCAATTCTGTTGCCTGCCTGGCCAACTTGCCGCGCTTGAGAACTTCATCTCTCACTCGATCTGCAGAGCTGTTTGTAATTTTGGCTGTGTCCTTTTGAAAAGGACAAAACATATTTCGGAACAAAGGATGTGCAACAATGGAGAAAGGCATACTCTTTTCGATGATGAAGTTGGTGACTGCATTAATCAGCTCTGCCTTGATCTCCTCTTGTGTCTTTTCCTTTGGCTTTGGTTGGGAAAACGCTTTTATCAACCCCTGCTGTGATGACGAACCAGCATTCAATTCACCATTCTTGAGTGCCTCCCACACCTTGTGGTTGTTTGAACTTGAGGTGCCGATTCATTCCTGATGTTGACGCTCCTTTGCAAGAACTATTGGCTTTGCAGAGTGTGCAGTGTGCCATATTCTTTTTGTCACCATGGTAATGTAGGTGGTATAATTTGAAATACCTCCAGCAGCTTGCAGGATTTGTGTTGCATACTAGAAGATGGTACTCCTTTACATCTGCACTCCCACCATTCAATGCCTGTTGTTGGGATGAATCAAGTGTGGAGCTAAAACCATCTGATGACATGGAGCTCATAGTCAAATGCATCATAGAATTCATTCACTGTAAGGATTTTTGTTGTGTGTGGGGGCAAGGTCGTGTGAAAAAATCGCCGGCATCGTCATTGTCTCCCCCCCCCCTTGTGCTGCGTCCTCGTCCAGTTGTTGTTGTCTTCTCCCCCCCCTCTCGTGCGTCGCCGGCGTTGTGGTCACTGCCAACATCACTGAAGTTGTTGTCATTTGAGTCGTCGTCCTCCTCATTAGAGTCGTCGTAGTCATCATCGTCCTTGTTGGAGTCATCATAGTCGTCGTAGTCATCATCATCATCTGTGTCGGCACCTGCTTCCTCATCCAATTTTTTTCTAGACAATTGGGGGGGTCGTGGTGATGGGGGAAGTTCTCAACTTTTGGTGTTTTCTTCTTGGAGATGGGGTAATGGTGGTGGTTTGGGCGGGCAGGGATGAATAATGAATAATTTTGGTGATGGAATAGCCTAGTAAAAAGAAAAAATTAAATCATTGTATAGTACCTTTTAGTAAGTATGTCCTTCCCAAATTTCCCGCAGGAAGGGGGTCACGAGACGGGAACAGCTTCCCGTCCCATTTCCCGACTTCCCGTCTCGAATTTCCCGGGCCGGGATGGAACTCTACTAATATCGAATCTGAAATTAACCCTAAGTCAGATTTGATATTAGATGGTTATTTATACCATCAAATATCGAATTTAGATGGTCTGATACCATCTAATATTGAATCCCCTTTTGAGTTCGTTTTTTTTCAGATTCGATATTAGATGGTGCCACCTGCATCTAATATCAGATCTAGATGGTGTTGTAGGCATCTAATATTGGATCTAGATGCTTGAGTCACCATCTAATATCGGATCTAGATGGTGCCGCTGGCATCTAGATCCGATATTAGACGTCTAAAATCGAATGTATCCATCTACATTTGATATTAGATGGTGTCGTGTCATCTAATATCGTGACTTCATGTCACTTTTGCCTCGACCCATCTTCATCTTGTAATCCTTAATCCTAAATCCTAAACACAAAATCCTAAACCCCAAGCCCTCAATCCTATCAAACTGTGATGTTAACCATCATTTCTACTAAATATTGTTATCCTAAAGCACATCTGGCTAATGCGACGCCTGTGGTCTGGCATCATGTCACATATGCCTTTATTTTCACGTCAACACATCTTCATTTTGTAATCCTAAATCCTACTTCTAAACACTAAATTCTGAACCCCAAGCCCTCAATCCTAAGTCCATATCCTAAATTCCACTCTTGTTTCCCCCCACTTATTTACTGCAGTTACCATTGCAGGTGCAGCCACTGTGGCAACTCACACCCTTCCTTGTGCAACAACAATTCTTGGTGCACTTACCCTTTTTGCACTTGCATCCTGGTGTCTTCTTGACTGGACTAGCTGCATCAAGCATAATTTCATGTAGCTTTGCATACGAAATAGTCGGAACACCCTTTTCTGTAAATTTTCCATCAAGGGCAAGTTTACACACAGTGTAGAGTTCATCTGTATCAAATGGTCTGCATCTCCTTGGTTCACATATTTAACTGCAAAGTTGTCGATGGTGAGGCAAAAGCTGATCGGCCTTGTCTTGTGTTTCCAAAAGCCATTGATTATCTTGCTTTGGTGATAGCCGTGTTCTTCGAGTCGCTTCTCAAGGAATTCTTGTCCAATTATTCCTGCTTGAGGTAAGCCGTACATGCCTCAAATGATTTTGCAGTAAATGTATCCTTCTGGTGAGACTAATGCTGCCAATCTGTACTGGTCAACAACTTCCTGTGGTATGTCTGCTATCTTGAGTCTCATGTATTCTAGTCTTGACATTGGCATCCTGAGGTAAAAGTTTTTATGTCCATCACAATGCATTTGGCGTTTGGCGTGGAAATAATGCAGTTGACCAGTATCTTGAAGAGTGTCATGTCTGCTGTTGGGGTGCCACAGTCATTGGGATAGTTGATGTGGTCCCCCCCTACCATGAGTCATGTGCATTCTTTTTCTTCTTTGTTCGGCTTGTAGTCACAATTGAAACTGCCATATGTGACATCTTTGATTCTGTTGGCTGGGACTTGGTCTTTTCAAATGAATCTTATCGTATCTGTTCCTTTCACGTGTCCGTCTTTTAGTCCCTGGGTGAGTCTTCCAAATTTGTTTGCAGCTGAGATGTTCCATGCTTTTGAATATTTTGGGTGCCGGAGGAGTTGTCTATAATTCAGGAATGTGTAGTTTTCTTCATCGTAGATTGGTTGGGCTCATTCAGCATTTCTTGTTGTTTGTCTGAGGTGAGTGTTGTGAGTGGGTATCCATGCCATTGAATTGTGTTTAATGTATTTTCTGATCCGGTCTCTTGTTTCCATTTGTGTTGGTGACATCGTCTTTGCGGTTTGTGTCATCTGCACCTTTGGAGTTGGTACCTTCATGAGTGCTTTTTAATTGTTGCTGCATGGATGGGCTCGGTTCTTGCTCGTTCTGGCCTTTCGTTCACCCTTGGAGGTTGCACCATGTTTGGCTCCGCTGTCTCTGCCGGTGCTTTGGTTGTTCCATCAAAGGTTACCCTCAGTTCTGTCGGTCTTGTTTTCGTTGGCGTGGGGGTTATGTCAGGTTCGTTATTTAGGAGTGCGTCTAGTTTTTTGAGTGCATCGATTTGTTCTGATCCCTTGTGGTTGTTCCTTTCTTTCAACGCTTGTGTCAGATCATTGAGAGCTTTGGTTATTACATTGGCTTGTGTCAGGGTAGGTTGCATGATGTATTTTGTTTTGAAGAATACTGTGTCTGACACTCTCTCACTCTTGGTTTGTTTGATATAAATCACATGGCAATGGTAGTGCTCCGGCAATGATTGGAGGTACCATCCATCGATCGCATGTGCACCCCATGATGTTCGCCTCTTGCTTGCTTGGTGTATTTGTACAGCACAACCCATTGGTGCCAGCAGCATCTTGTTATAGTCGAAGTTGCCATGTACATATTGCCATGCGGATATGGTTGGGACTGCATTGGATTGTTGGAGAAGATTCAGTGTCAATATCATTTGAGGGAGGAGTCTGTCCCACAGTCTCATTGGGAATGAATCGTCTACTCCTGCAAGGATTGCTTTTAAGTGAGTCTTGAAAGTTTGAATTGCTCTTTCTGCTAGATTTCGCCTGTGGTTGTCCGGTGGAACTAATTGGATTGCGCAATTCTTTTGCAATACTCTCTTGAATTCTGTCGATGCTTTGTTATCAAGGATGTGGGTCTTAGGTTTGACTGATCCGGATGCTGTGAGTCGCGCCCAGAGTGTGTGATATGCCTTTATCACCACCTCCTTTGATTTGCTTTTCATCGGCTCTTGCATCGATGAAATTTCCGTCTACTTCTACTAATACCATAACATATTTGTTGCCTTTGCTTGATGTTGCTGGGAAGCGTCCTGTCTGGTTGCTGTGTACTGTGTCCGTGGAGTTGTGTATTTTGATGTACACGTCTCTCGGGCTTTTGGAATGGCTGGTACGTTTGGTTCTGTGTCTTCTTTTATTTTCATTGATCGCATTCCTTGTCACTGACATTTCATGTGCCCTTGTTGAGTTTCGTCCGATTCTGGGAAATGGCATCGGACTGTGCTTGGGGTGAGATTGGGCCATGTGTTGTAGTTTCCTGCCGTGATGGCCTTGATCCACATTTCTTTTACGGGGAATCCTGCTGCTGCATGTAGTTACTGCACTGATTGTCCTATTGAGGGTAAGTCGTACACGTTGCTTGCTCTTTCCGTCGTCGAAGTTTTTGCCATGATAATCCATGGTTTTGCTCCATTCGTTTTGTGTCCTTGCAGCACCGGTGGTTCTGTTGTGATCACGGTGACTGTCCCTGGTTTGTGTATGGTAACTCCTTGTTCTCCTGGGTGAAAAATGGTTGTGTATCCCTCTTTGGCCATTTTATTTACGCTCACGAGTGGTGTTTTCAGTCCTGGGAGGATGTCGGCTTCTCTTGCTTTCTGGCTTAGTTGTTCGAGTGGAAGTTCTGTCCGGTACGAGGCTTGCAGTTGTTGTCCGGTAGGTACACCTCCTTGCTTGACTTCTCCTTTCTTGGTAAGTTCATCTCCTCTGAGACAAAGTTTGATGTTGCTCCTGAATAAAATGACTAATTTCATTGCTCGTTGTTTCTCCATGCGCCCTGTCCATTTGTTGGTTTTCGTAGATGTTGGTGGTTGTTGTGCTGCTGTTACTATGTTGATTTGTTCCACTTCGTCCTCATCTTCTATTTTGTCGTCGAGTGGGGCTCAGTAGTTTGTGGTAATCAGGTAAGTGTGATTCGATTTTACTTTATTCGGTATCACTTTCCCTGGTTCCCACGTATCTGTTTCTACTGGCCCCACACACCTTCAGGTGCTCTTCGCTGACTTCCGATTGGTCGGGCGAGAATCCTTGTTCTTTTCTAATTCCCAACAGTCTTCTTCTGCCTTGGAAGGGTGCTTCTTTCCACAGTGCTTGCACACTGGTGCGTCGTTGAATTTCTTGCGCCTTACTTCTCATTTTTTCTTCTTCTCGTCGCTTGTCTGACTCTTCTGTTCTGTTTTCTCGTTCTTGATGAGAGACGTCATTTCTTTCATTGTGTCGGCGGTGCTTTTGATGAGAATTTCCATTTGCTGAGTGTGTTTTTCAGTGAGTGCCGCAATCAATTCCTCTGTTGCTTCTGCCTGTTCTGCTATCATGTTTGCCTTGAAGTTCTTTGCTGTAAGCTTGTTTTGTTTGTTTTCTTTTGCGTACTCCGCTGATATGAATGTTTTGATATTCTGCCACGTTTTCTGACCCTCTGGTCTGTTTTCCCACTCATGGACCACCGAATCAAATTCCTCCTGAGGCTTTGAGGTAATACAATGCCATGTCTCTACGTTCGTTGAGATCAGAGTTAATGCCAGCATGGGTGAGTCCTTGGATTGCCTTTTCGACTCGATTGAAATAGAGTTGTGGGACTTCACTTGCATCCCATTCGCCGTCTCTCTCGGCTAACAGGGTTTTTGTGTTGGCAAAGTCCAATGCTCCACCGCAATTTTGGAGGTGATTCAACAAGTCGGTTGGCATTTGGTTTAAGAACCTGATGATTTCATCTTCGATTTCGAGTAAGTATTCGTGGTCTACTGCTTCCAAGATAATGTCTTTGGTCGCTTGTACAACTCCTTGGAATGTTTTGTATTCTCTGACTTCTTCTTTGTCTTCCACTTCTGCTTGTGCTCGGACTCCGGCTGCCGCATTTCCGGGGATATTCGCTGGATAGTTGCCTGGGTTGGGTGGGTTTTCGAAAGGTACTCCCACTGTCAATAGGTATCTAGCTGGGCCCATTATGATTCCTGCATGGCGGTGATTTCCTCCGCCGAGAGTTTTTGGAATGTTTGCTGGGATTGCGATCAGTTCTTTTTTGAGAAGTGTCAAGTCCTGGTTTGTTGGTTGCCCGTGGATTTTGGTTACCGTTTCTTTGCGGACTTCTTTGCGAATTTCTGCTCATACGCTCATAGTTGTAAAGTAATGCTTTCTGCTTTGGTGATTATCTTTAGTAATCACTGCTAAACAGTGACAACGTGAAAGCCCTAATGATTAGGTGATTACTAAATTATGAGTGGAAGCTTTTAGGTTGTTGCTCTGAAAACCTTCTGGGAGAGAATTTAAATTTTCTCTCATCACTAAAATTTGCTTCGCTAACTCTGCTCCTGGTCTAGCTTGTCTAACACCCCCCCAAAAAATACTCTGGGAAACTTCCATGGAGGGATCAGATGGTGGTAGCATTCCACATAGCCGAATGTTCCCAGGGATGGGGGAGAGTTTGAAGAAAGTATCTCTTACTTGAAAAAAATTCAGCATACCTACTTTCACATTCTATCCAAAACCCCCAACCATCATTTCATTGAAAAGCTGAGATGGTGGGTATCATTCCATGTCATTGAATGTACCCGGAGATGAGGCGGGAGAGTTTGATGATTTAGCCATGGATTTTGCACCCAGCATGAGAGCCAAGAACAATTGGGTGCCATTCTTAGGATCAGTGGATTTCTAATGGATACGTCCATGTGACCCACCATGATCTGGATTACAGGTGCAAGGGCGGTGATGCGAGGATAGATATTGCCAGCATGGACAGATTGTCAAGGGAGACGACTGTAGTCATGGCCAAGAATGAGGCACCGGTAGAGAGGCAACAAGAACGACCCGTGATGATGATAAATTGCCACATGGGGAGAATTAGTTTTAGCTACTGTATTCACCGGGGCATTAGCACCACTTCCTGCCAAATTTCTTTTGCAGTTTGGTACGTAGAGGTAGATAAAAATCAAACTTTTACATCCCCAGCGGATTCGTCATTAAATTCTGCATTGGAATATGTTCTGTAATTTTTCAGGGGGGCAAGTTTCAAGGAGATAAATCCATAAATATTTTGGCGGGAAGTGGTGTTTATGCCCTGGTAATATGTACCTACCTCTAGTGGGTGCTCATCCTGTAAGTTTCAGGGCGTGCCCGTCAAACCCCCCCCCAAAAAAATGACGACAAGACGAGGGAGGGCACTTCATCAAAAACCATCTCCCACCTGCTGCCTCCTCTAGAGTAGCGGCCAATTTAAGGATTTGGTCAATTTAAGGATCCAGTCTATCAGCCAAACATTCCTCCCTTTCTACGTAGGAACTAGTACTTACCATCTACCAAAAATAAGGTATTTACCATAGAAAACCTACAGCAGGTAAATTACAGTGTTAATCCTTAAATTGACCACCCCAATCAAGGCTGATTGATCCCACCAAAATTTCAATCCAACACATAGGTAACTTGATGAATATTCAAAATTACAAAAATAAATTTATTTTTGCCAGAATCGCCTTGGCAAGCCCACTGAGGTTGAGGGCTTAACCATCCTGCCCCTAAATAAAGTTGGCGAGCCACAAGGTGCTGTGGCTCTGCACACCTCACACTCTACACTATTATTATTGTTATGGTTTAATAGATATTAAAATAATACAAACCATATTCAGTCATATGCACTAAGTATTTATAAATTGACTAATCCTTGTATTCTATGCTAAAGAGTAGCTCAACCTGCTCAATGGCAAGCTGGGTGAGCACCGCACATGCCCAAAAGACCTCCCCATGGCGACAAATATAATGCCAAAAAACTTGGGAGAGAATTTCCCAATTTTTGAGGCGACCATTGATCGTCTCATGCCTCGCTTGCACCCATGCCAGTATCACCAGCTTCTCAATGGGGGTGATGTTTTTGATTGGGTACTTGACCTTGTTGGGGTGCCCACAATAGCTGCCATTGGCCTCAACTCTCGTACCGCTTGAAAAAGATGGCAAGGATGGCATTAAAAATCTTGATGTTTGGCCACTTGCCGGCGGAGTACGGACCTTGAATCCACACAAGGTTCTCCCCCCGGATGTCAATGCCCAGCTCATAGCATAGGGCGGACTTGCCAGCATACTTGTGGGAGCTGAAGGGGTTCCCCTCTTTGCTTGCCCCTTTTGGGGGATCTGAAAGTTAGTTCCATCGACCAACATCAGGCAGTCATTGCCGATGTCGTCAATGAACCATCTATCAAAATCGACCTGCAATTTTGTAAAGAGGGGGACAAGGAACGAGGGTAAGGGGGGTGAGACGATGAGGGCAGCGGGAAAGACAAATGATGACGAAGACATCATGGTCATGGACGACAATGATGATGACCAGGTGGCCACTCGTTTGATGAAAAAAAGCACACAACAATCAAATACACTCACCACGACATCCACCAGCTTGGAAATGGCCTCAATGAAGGCCCAGACCCATTTTCGGTGGGTTTTAGGGTCAACAGCACTGTTGGATGCATCGACGACCGCACACCATGGGCCCTGCTTGGGGTAAACCTTTAAGAAATAAAGGGCCCAGAGGAGATGCTCCGGGTGCCCTCCCATTGGATGGAGCTCGTCACAAATGACAAGCTCCCAGACAATTTCCACGACCCGAATGCTCATTCTGAAGAACTCACGGAAGAGCCGTGTCTCCATCATAAATGACCGGCACCCCCCATCATAACAAGATGAGCAGTTCATCAGGCCCCGGGCGATCCCACAGAAGTCAGGGATCACCTCAAAGGGGCCAATGGGGTCATATTCATCATCCTTGACGACCCTGGTGGGGTTGGGGTCGGTGGTGTTGGCATCGGTTGCCATGGAAGAATGAGGACAAGAGCAGATAATGAGGGGGGGGAGGGGATATTTTTTTGAGAGAGGGAGTATAGTATGGTGAGAGTGGTTTCTGTGTTGTGTTCTTTTGATGCTTCTGACCTGAAATGGCTGATGTAAGTCAGGTGGGATCATTTTTTAGTACCATTTCTTACATAGAATGAATAGTTACAAATAAAAAACAAGAAACACCTGATTTTTTGTACTAAAGAGGGCAGTGCTCCTCTTGGAACACTGCATGAGCCCTTGAACCACTTTTTTGTCTTTTTTTGGCGGACATCAGTTACACAGATGTCCAATGCTGATTGGATGTCATGCGTGCCAGCCAGCCACAAACAAAAAACACTCCAACCAGCCCAAGATGCTCAAAAAATACTCTACCATACTCTCAAAACCAAAATTATTTCTCTCACAATTCTGCCGCTTCCTCTCAGCAATGCCTGATTTGCCAACAAAGAAGTGGGGCAAAACTGATGACGCCGCCATCTCCAGGCTAATCGAAGATGGGGATGTGGACATCTACGACACGTCCACCACCAACATCGACAGGGTTGGTGCAGCCCATTTTCCACACCGGGAAAAGAAACTTCTGTCGCAACTTTTGTGACTTTGCTGCTTCTTTTGCCATAGAGAAGGAATACAGTGGCGCAAGGAGGAGAAGAGAAGAAGGTGAGTTGTTGCATCTGTTTGATTGTTGCTTTCAAATCACTAACATTTGTTCAACCCTGCCACCCCCCCACGCCATCAATGACAGGTGACAAGGACGATGATGAAGACCAGGATGTCACCCCTGTCCCCAAAGACAATGACCACAAAGACAACGACCACAAAGACAATGACCATGAAGACGCCCATGAAGACGACCACAAAGACAAACTCATGTCCACCAAGAAGCCCCCCGCCATAGCAAAAGCTGCATCCACAAAGCCTGCCGAGGTCATGATCTCCCCCCCCCCCGCAAAAAAAATCTCACTGTATCACCTCGATACATGAGATGCGG